>JARKHS020021759.1:0-108081 GCA_030143305.2 Amblyomma americanum | reverse complement strand
TCGATAGTTACGCTGTTCTCATGGCAACATGATTGAAAACAGCAGGGTGCTGCTCGAATGCAATGCTTAAGAATGATATTGTTACTGTGCCATCGGCCGCCTTCTGTCTGCTGAAGTTCTTGTCGCCAACTTTACGGTGCACTTTATCAGGCGACTGTCTGTCCCGCTTACCGGTAAGCCATTTGCTCTTCTAGGCGCTTTCAACTTCCCGAGCATTGTCTGGTAAATGTTCTGCTCATATACGTCTCTTACTTCCAGTGAATCCGATGTTTCGTTTGCATTCGCTGCGATTTCGGTAAGAGATAATTTGTTCAGCTTCCTAGACGGGTCGCGAACGCTACTCTATTGCTACAACTTTTTTTCTCGCCGGCTCTACAGTTTTTGTCCTGAGTAAACTTTCTCCCCAGTATTAGTGGCCTTAACGCAATTCACGTCACGCACTCACTTCCAATACCAAGCCATGTAACTGCTTCAAAAAAGAAAAGCTGACTTTCTCGATACCAACATAACCATGCTCCGTTTCAATCGAATCCTTGTCCGGCTATCTTGAACGCTCAGTGCAAGAAAACAAGGACTCGTAAAAATGTCAAATGTAAATATATCCCCGCCACGTAAGTTCTCCAAGACGAGCACTGCCAGTTACAGTAGATTTGTACATTTTTTTGCTCAATGCAAGCTGAGGTCCTGGTATGGTATTTTCTCAATGTCTGTAGTATTCCGGAGAGCGGCTGACACAGCGATTCGATCAGCTGCCTCATTTCCAGGTATGCTACGGTGGCCTGGCACCCATCACAATGCAATTCTAAGATTTGACTTGTGAGCAGACACGAGGTTGTTGAAGAGGGAATTTGTCATTAGGTTCTCATGCTATTCCCAGAGGATATATAGGGCAGTTTCTGTGTGAATGCCAGATGTGCGTATTTTCTTTTGTACCATGTGTCTTACGGCTAATAGGATACCATAACATTCGGCAGTAAATATGCTTGTGTGTTTGTTCATTGTCTTCGATCTGGAGAACTCGGGTCCATGCGCTGCGCATGAGCCCAGAGAAGATTTGGAGGCGTCAGTGTAAAACTCATCGCACCTGTACTTTGCCTACAAGGACATGAAGTGCTGCCGTATAGCAACCCATAGCACGTGTTTTCCTACCTCGAGGAACGACATGTCACAACAGCTTGTATTTTGTATTTTCCAAGGAACAATAACGTCTTTTGCGGAGGTCGCGTGAAGACTGGAATTCGGAATGTTCAGATTTTCAGTTTGCATGGCTACTCTGATGGGATATGGTGGTGTTATCGACGGTTTTCTCGAAAACAGTTGTGTGCTTGTTGTGTCAAGCAGAAGATGACGGCATGGATGCTTCAGTTGGGATAGTACCATAGTGGCGCAAGTTATGCCTCTAGACTCTCTCCGTCGTTCCAGTGACCATCAATCCGCCTCGACATAGAGGCTAGCAGTTGGGCTAGTTCGAAAAGCAACAGTGGCAAGACGAAGTCCAAGGTGGTGCTGGGTCAATCATCTCTATAGCAGACGTTGATGCTGATTCGTATACTACCAAGGCATAGTCAATGCTCGACGGGAGTACCCGATTCAGAAGGCTCAAGAGGCAGTCGCGATCCCTACCCCATGACTGATGGGACAGGATTTTTAGCAGGTGCATTGCTTTCATACATTTTAGTCGCAGCTGTTTGATGTGTGTGACGAAGGAAAGTTTTTCAACAACACCAAGGAATTTGTGCTTACTGCCGCGTTGCTTAGAAAAGAGCACGCAGGCAGTCTTTTCAAAGTTTAATTTAGATCAATTGTCTAAATTCAGCTCAGCTAGAGAGTTTGTTGACACCTGCTATTTAAACATGAATTGCTCTGTAAGGAGTAGGAAGCTAGTAAGCAGTCCTCCAGCGCACTCCCTTTTAGGGACAAGGTATGCTGTCCAAGTTCAGGAGTAGATTTTGATCGCTAAATATACGGAGTGCTTACTGCTGGCAACATAGGCATAGTCTCATCTCAAAGCATAGTAGCATGAAGCAGACAGCAATGGAAGAAAACGTTTGAACGCGGCACCCGAGGTTTTGAGCTTAGCAAATAGAGGAATAAAACCTCAGTTAAGATGTTCGTAGCTGCAAGAGCTTGGCCTGCTTTGAAGAGGGAATCTGTTTCCGTCGCTAACCGCGGCTATTCCGTATTTTTAGTTATGGAAATCTACCCCAGGGCATGAGCAGTATACTGTTTCCCTATTAGGGAGTGCGCTAGTGACCACTGAACTCTGGTAATACATAAAACGAAAATTGATCATTTTTTCAAACAGCTTGCACAAGCAACTAGTTAGGGTGATTTGCCTGTAGCTACCTGCAAGAGTGGGTTCTATCCCTTGTTTCAATATCGGGACAATAACAGCCTCTTTTTATGTTTTGGGCAGACGTCCAGAGGACCATGTCTCGTTAAAGAGAAAGAACAGTTTCGAAGGTGTCTTCATGTGGGAGCTTAAGCGTCCCATAGGTAGTTTTCTCAGAGCCAGCTGCTGAATTAACCCATGTCCCTAGTGCCACCTTCAATTCCTGCAAGGGAAACGGGCTATTGTAACCTCCTGTGGCAGACCTTTAACGCAGATACGTTTTCTTTCCTCACCTATTTGGCATTTGAGGAAGGAATCTGTGCAGTGGTGCTAAGCTGAATACATATTCAAAACGCTGCTTTAATGCATCTGCTTGGTGCATAAGTGAATCACCAGCAGTGCTCATAAGAGGTGCTGGGTGTGCACTATGGCCTTTAAGCGCTCTTATTCAGTGGTACATATAATGTGAGTCTGCATAAGAGTTTACACAGACAAAAAGGATTTCCAACTTTCCTGTTTCGACTCACGACGGGTGCGCCTGCCGTTTGCTTTTGCCCGCATATAGTTTGAGTTGTCGACTGTTGGATACCTGCGGAATTTCGACCACGCATTGCTTCGCTTCTCGCGAGCTTCTTTGCATTGTGCATTCCACTACGATCTACGGTTGTTTTGTATTTTGCCATATGTGTTTGGAATGCATTTCTCTGCAGCACTGATGATCTACCGTGTAATGTAGAGTTGCAATTCGTCAATACCTAAGTGTGTAATTGTTAAACGAGGCAACTCAGAATGCTCTGAACCTCTTCATGTTAGCCTCCTGTTTTTTCAACTCCCTTGGGTTATTTATTCTTAGATTTATTTCTCCTATTTGTTTCAAAGACACAAGAAAGTGGGCCCTTCCATATAGATTTTTAATGACAGACCACTCAGTGGTTGCCAAGAGCAATGCAGAGCCGATAGGAGGGTTTGTTGCTATGTATGAATTGTGTGCTATGTTAAAGAATGTTTGCTTTTTTTGTTAAATATACAGGATCCAGGAGACAACAACATTTTTTCGATTCGCGCATCACGGGAATCAGATCTTGTACGTTCCCATAGTGGATGATGTGCATTAATATCTCCAACCAGCAAGAATGGTCCCGTGAGCTGGTCAATAAGTTTTTCAAACTTGGCGTTGATGGGTGGGCCATACATAGAGCATACTGTTATTATTTTCCCAAAAATTAGGGCTCATATTGCCACCGCCTCTAGATCAGTAACCAGCGAAAGGATTTGACAGGCAATGAATTTCTGAGCCACCGTGGCAACGCCCCCTGAGGAGTGGGCGCTGCCTTGTCGGTCCTTCCGGCAAACAAGGTAATTTTTCAGGAGATTTGCTTGTATTGGGTTTAAATGTGTTTCCTGTAGCCAAAGCATGTTCAATTGGTATTGCAAGCATTTCGTATACATCGTCCAGGTTCTCAAGTAGCCGTCGACAGTTCCATTGGATGATGCACTCGGCACGCATGGTTGTATGCGTGAGGAAGAGAAAAGAGGGGTCTGTTATTTAGGCACCGCCGCTTTTCTCAAGCGGCTTGACTGGGGGATGTTTTTCGGTTTGAGGCTTTCCCGAAGACTCCGTCTCTCTCTCTCTCTCTCTCTCTCTCTCTCTCTCTCTCTCTCTCTCTCTCTCTCTCTCTCTCTCTCTCTCTCTCTCTCTCTCTCTCTCTGGGCGTCTTTGACGCTGAGCAGTCCCACATCATCGCCTCCGGTGAAGACCCAGACAGGCACCCTTTCAGTAGACGGTTGTCCCAGAGGTCTGTGAGAAGTTGATGATGGGCCCTTATTCGTCCATTACTTGACGATGTAGTATGAGGCGCGGAAAATATTCAGCAGCAGGCCTACTAGATTATTCCACTCGCCATTTTTCGACCAAACTTAGCTGCACAGCGAGCGCCGCCGTGAAGCCGATCCTTAATCTTGCGCAACTTAGTTATGGCTAAGTAGCTCCTATCCGTCTATTTGTCAAAAGCTACACTGTCCTTCGTAAGCATCGAATTAAACCGCCACCATTCACTTTATATGGAATTGACCAAAGACGAAAAATTGGCATCCCTCGCTGCGAAACCCTTATATTATGATGCACTGTTCCCTGAGACATCTCTGGAATGAAATTTTCTAAAACAGGCAGCTATGGTTATCACCAACGTAGCGAGCTTTAAAGGCTTCCTAACGAATTTGCTTAACTGCATCTCATTGCTTTATACATTTCTTTTCGTTCTGCTTATTTGTTTATGTCTTTGCAACGAACCAACAACTTCTTTACACGTGATATGCCCATTTCCTATGGGATGTACATAACGCGGGAAAAAAATGAATAAAATTCACAATGGAACAATTCGGCCCCAAAAGGGTGTGGCATAAGCTTTCCGTTTTTCTTTGTTTTTTAGAAGTCATGTACTTAAACGCAAAGCCGTCGGCGAGTCTTTTACAATGTATTCGTCAATACACGTGCTTTCTTTCTTTTTTTAAGACGCACCTAGCGCCCGTGCGCCAGCGACCGGTGGTAATCGGAAACAATCTGAACACTGGCGTGATATCCTCTAGAGCACGTTACGTTCAAATTCGGCATGGAGTTCGCAGCATACATGAAGTGTGGTCCCTCCCAGTCGGTGAACGAATTTTCAGTTGCACAAAAATCTGTAAGCGCACTGCCACTCAACCCTCTTTATTTTATTATTCTTAATTAGCTGTAGTGTCGCAACCGGAAAAAGCGGCCGCGCAAGGAATCGGGCGGCTCGTGCGAAGAGTGCTAATAGAGCTGCGTTTATGTAAAAGGCGGCTCCCTGCATACTACAGCGCTGCGCGGGCAACTAAACCAAGAAGAGCCGACAAGCTTGACGCCGGGCAATTCCCGCACCACACAGGCGTATACCATTCATGACTACTGGCGAACAGACCACACGGATAGGCTTCCTGTTCACCACGCCTTCACTCGCGTCCTCGAGCGACAGGCAGCTCGGGTGCAGGGCGTCGTGACACGCAGCGCGACAAAGCTGAGTGGCACAGACCGACCGGAATTCGCCCCGGCGGCGCTCGGGAGTGCTGGAGGAAGCGCACACGACGGAGCGTTTCCACGGCGCATGCAATTTCCATGCCGGATACATATCGACGGAGGTTACCCGATGTAGGCGAAGAAAAAGGAGAAACACAAAAAAGTGTCCCATTTCGCCGAGCGCTGCGCATTAAGAGTTTACAAGTCTGGCTGACGCGGATCAACACAGACGCCCCGGCATCCAGCAAGTATAAATCTTGTCTCCGGGCTTTTTACATAATCGTTTACGCAGTCTGGGCTTTCCGCAATAAAGTCTCCACCCCGTGGCAAGGGCATATTAAGAGCACTGCTGCAGCCAGCCCCACGGGAAGTAAAGAAAGAAGCATGGAGTGCATTCTGACGCGCAGAAACTTGAAACATTTTCCACACACTTGCTTAGCGAGCATTCATAACTCAGCGCGTTTTGTTTGTTTAATCATTCAGCTGGTTTGCCACTCCTCTTCTCGCATACCACACCAAAAAGGTGACACATTTGTTGAAGTGCAAAGCAAAAGAATTCCTGCGGATAAAAAGGACCGCTTGAAGCAGTTGGCGCGCGTTCAGAGATATTTCGAAGGAATTCGCCTGTTCGAGGAAGAATCCATCACAAGTCTAGGTAACATTAAAATGCACGCTGACGGCAGCGGTGCTGGCGTGTAGCCCATCCGAGGGGGTGAATTACCTCAAAGAGTTTAAATTTAAGTTTGCCAGGAGCTGAGCACGTGCAGCTATAGGTAGCCGAAACATGGTGGCTGGACATCTAAATACCAGACAACGAAAACCAAAGTCACAAGACAAGTAACGCTGGCAGAATCTTACAATAAAAGCTAGAGACTAACCGCTAGCAATAACGGATAGCCGGAATGCACTTGCACGGCTACGTCAGCCAAATTCCAGCCACTTCCATCCTCCGCCTCTTACTTGATCATACACATCGTCTCCCGTGGAGCCCTGCCGGCATGGGTTGCGAACAAAGCTGAGCAAGGCTAGGATTTACTAGCAATTTAAACGGAATAAAAGCAGTTTTTTTGTTCGAATGATTTCAACATAGCGAGAAAGGCTCGTGAAGCATTGGGCTCTTAAGTACCAACTGCGCGAGTAAAACCTGAATGGTGCGCCAGCTATAAATTGCAGTACAGCCGAGTTTTACCTCCTAGTCCACACATTATCGACCTCATGCCGTACAAGCTTCAGCGTGGCACAGTAAGTAAGTGATTTGGAAACACTCGCTACGTTTTCTTGCCTGTCCACACGTGCGTCTTTTTACCTTTTGCGCGACCTATTCGGTAAGTTTGTCTAGCAGATATAACGGTTGCACAGAGCTGTGTGTAGTAGCAAAAGAGGACGCAGTCCTTAGAAAGCCCAATTCCGTTCCGCAGACAGTCGTGGGCCGATAATAAAAAAGAAAGCGAGAAGCTTTTGGGGCAGAAGTTCTGGAATCATCGACCAATCGCAAACTTTTCTGCAAGTAACTCGCAATAACTTCACAAATGCCGAGCAACCCGAGTGTAGTGAATGATTCTGGTTTTCCACTTCCAAATAACTTTCTCGTCGATTGACCGATTTAGCTTATTGCCCGGTCTATATTCAAGCAACGCATGTAGTATGCAGCCGGGCTAAACAGTGAACAGGGCGCGATTCCGAGATTCCTGGCGGTGAATTAAGAGGCGAGTAGACGCGTGTCTCGCCCTCGCGGGCCAAGAATAAAAACGAAAATAACACCGAGTGGGGCTGAGGGAGACGGGCCGAGGTGCGCGCCCGTTGACACTTGATGCGTCGCCGGGGCCGCCTTGGCGCGTTTTCCCATGAGCGTTTCTAATGAATATGCCGCCTCGGCTGTCGCAACCTCGAGCGTGCGTGCGCGGGCGCGCGCGCACGGACATGTACACGCCCGGTTCCCAGATTTAAAATTCAAAAGTCACTCAGGCTTGGATAAGCCTTGGTAATTGGTTCCCTGTGTCTGCAACACGACATTCATATTCAGCGGAGAGGGTGACGCATGTCATCCGTGTCTGTTACCAGGGCCCCCAAACTCAAAGTGTTTGGCAAAACCAAAAGACGACGCGAAGAAGGAGCGAGCAAGCAGAAAACAAAATGAGCACCGTAACAACGAGGAAGGCGCATTTTTTGCGTGGTTCCACCGTACATGTGCAGGGAGCATGCGCGTATGTGGCCGAGGCGGCTGGCGCGCCTCAGGTGCCCGGGACAGCGCACGACGCGCCACCTACAGCTCGAAGCATGCAGCCACGGACACTCTGGTATCCCAGCCAAAGCGGGAAGCATGCACGAGAAACGCGCGCGTACATTTCACCGCGACCTCTACAGGGACCCGCACTCGTTTTGCTGCACTTGGGCCCATGGGTCCGCTTCGGCGTATCAGCTCTCTATGCGGGTCGCATCCCCAGATACAAATTTCAGCTTAGTCACAACAATGCGGCCTTCCAGCTTTGCTCAGATGATTCAGACGCATCTCTATATAAAGAGCAACCGTATAGGTGTCTCAGCGTTGCCATGCCAACGCCGTGGACAGTCTCGTCGCTGCAGCTGCGCGCCCAAGGCAACGTCGCCCGTGTTGCGGAGTTTCGGGACGCGGTGCAGCCATTTGTCGAACACACTGCAGACGCTGCGGCTACTCGACAGAAACAAAAGAAAAAAACAATCCGATTGCTCGCCTTAGCGCAATGTACAAGCATGCAATCAGTTTTTTCCCTGAAATAACATTTGCAATTTAAACAAAAAGAGCCAGAAGTCGAGTTCTAACAGCACAATGACCGTGACTAGTCATCAGAAATTTAAGTTTTGCGAGTTAAACACCCGAGAGCGAGCTGTTTCTAACGCTTCCAACATCCATAAATTGAGATAAAATCGATGCAGGCTAAAGTAAATAGTGAAGAAAGCGCATGTCCCTTGCGACACAGCGCTGCCTAAGCTATATGCGTCACTGACACGTCACAAGCTATGTTAAGTGCTCAGAAGACGTGGTGGAAGTGGCAACGAGGCATCATACGCAATGTGTGATGTCAAGAAATTCGTAATGGAAGGAAACCAGGATACGGCTCATAAAAATACACACTGTGAATCGCAAGGAATGCAAATACCAATACATTTATGACTAATCTTGATCTTGTAACTGTTAATGACGCAACTTTTCTCTGCTAGCAAAGCAGAGTACCATACAGTCCATCTAATTTGCGAGCTAAGGCGCTAGGTCTGTATCATGGTGATTTCCCTGTTGAGTGGGTTGTCAAAACAGATTAACGGATTATTTTCTCCGCTACGAGTGTATCTGTAACAGCAAGAGTGGGCTGCCACCTACTATTCTATTCCCGTTCCGCATTGTAGTTGGGGAAGCGTACAGGATTTAAATGTGTTTGCTCCTTGTCTGTGCTTCTAGTTTCTACGGATTGGCTTCTTTGTCTTCCAATGATGTTTCATGCCGTAACCGAAAATTCCATCAATTATAGCTAAAAAATTCCTACTTCAAGCCCGTTTTTCCTGCAGCAGCTTGAAACCTCCATCAGTTTGGCAAAAGTCAGGAAATTTCAAGAAACGAAATTTTCTCAAACTCCGTAAAAGTTCCCTTTTCGCCAAAATTAGTCACGTTCCCTTAGAACGGAAAAAAATCCCTTAAAAAGCATGACTTGTTTTCTAATGTAGAATGCACCTAACGGGAGACTACCAAACACTCAGGAATGTCCCTTTATGTCCGAGTCCGTAGTTAAACCGCTACAAACGAATGTTCAAAAATGAAGCACACAGTTTTATTTTTTTGTTCCAGTCCCTGTAAAATATTGCCAATATATTATGACAGACTTAATGAAAGACAGAAGGATTTCAACAGCCCAATTTTGAGTACGGAATTCTCATTAAAATAACAATGACAGTAATGAAAATATTCTGCGTAGATTATTGCGGCACCCTAGATTTCAAGGCAACTCAATACAGTAAGTACAGTTATCCTGACTTAGCAGAGTGCGTGTTGCATGGCAGAGATGAAAAGAACTTTAGGTGCAAATGGCAGTTGAAAATACAGCCCGGGTTTGTCTGGGGGTCGTCGGTGTTCGAAACACTGCAGTGTGAAGGTGTCACTGCACGAAATTATTTTTCTTCTACGCTATTCCTGATATTATACACCAGTGTTGCCCATTTTATAACAAATGAACTGAAAAAAGAAGTGCCCATGGTAATTTGGACAACTGCTTTAGCACAGCGCTGGACAGATCCTACGATTTCATGCTGTCGCCAAATTGACCGTATGCCACTTACAAAGCAAGCCGGTTTGGAATGAGAATATTTAGCGACATGGTGTTGATTATTTGCACTCGACAGAGCTTCAGCTGCTTGTAGAGTCATTTGCGCATCACTTTCGCTGCTTCAGAATTATGGAATGCGGCCAACAAAAGGTGCATGTGGTTTGAGAGCAGGTGCCTCGTACTTGGTAAGAGAGAGGCAAGGGTAGGGAAACGAGGGGCTCGGTTTGACATGCATATGAAGGTATCCAACAGCCACTGAAACTTCGGGGAGCACACGGCAGTGTTTTTGTTTTAGTTCGTGCTGCTGATGAATGGAAATTAGGGAGCATAATCAATTTTTACTTTAAATAAACCTGTTTGAAAGTAGAAGAATAAACAACCACCTGCCGCCGGTGAGATCCGGACCACGACCTCCGCATGGCGGGTACGGTGCTCTCTCCACTCAGCTATGGTGGTGGCTGTCTGACCTTCTACTTTCGAGTGTATTTGTGTTGCATGTAACCCGACCTTGAGAGTGTTCACCAGCGCCACCCTCATCCATAGAGGCGGACGTAGTACGTCCTGTATTACCGCGAGTGCCATGTAGGAACGTGGTCGAACGGTGAGGGCGCGGAAGCCGTGCGAGAACCCTCTTATGCTACCTATAGGCATCAAGACTGCCAGAACCGAGCTGTTGAGCCGACAAGGGTTGGGAAATCAGGGGATTACACACGTGGTTTCTCAATGATCAACAAAAAAAAATTAAACGAAAACGACGACATTCCCTTCTGCTTCCCTTGGTTTCGGTGGCAGTTGGCTTCCTTTGTAGGTGGAACGCATGAGCTTTCAGCCAGGTAACAAAAGGTTTCAATTAGGAGTGCACAGCAGTGCGTTAACGCGGCGATAGGTAAATCATGTACGAAATAGCGTTTTCAAAAGTCGCTTAAGCCGCATGAGGATTAGAATATCCGCTATTTTTTTATTTTTTCACAATTAAGAACAGTCATCCGATGAGACAGAGCACACATGCTAGACCATTTTCAATTTACCATTAGGTAGTCAGAAGAGCAACTGCAAACTCTGAAGTGGGTTATATATTTGCAAAGAGTTCAAAATCTTCGTTTTTGAGTTCTTACCGTTCTAGGCATCATCAGACAGTACGGCGCGCTACTACACATCTCAAGCTTAAAACGATCCCATTATAGAAGGAGACTTTTTTCTTTTTCAAGAAAAGGACAAGAAATAGCATCCGCAAGGAAACTTAAAATGCGCAACCACCATTTTAAACATCCAAGATAAAACAAAACAAGAGAATAAACACAATGTCCAGAACGCCTACACTACACTGTAGATGCAATACATGATTAACTGCCAAAATGGTAATGCAGGTTAGTGCAAACAACGCTTGGAAAGACAATGAGAAAGTGTTTTACTGCCTGCCCTTTCATCCTAAATATGCTGTGTGGCAACAGTATCAGAGATACAAACGCGAAGTGCTTTAGGAGTTGGAATGAATAATATCCCTAGTACCGTGACTCCTATGCATGGGAAATGCCGATGTACCAAAAATGGATCAGGTAGAATCACGTGTAATGGCGACTGCAAAGTTTTGTTGTCACGGCTGCTATAGGCTGCACTTAGTGAGTTTCTGGCAAAAAAAAAAAAAACGCATTTAAAGACACTGAGGAAAACTCCATTGAATTACTGTTCTCAACAAAAAAAATAGATTTTCTAGCTCATTCTGGGCACGTTCAAGTTTGTCCAGCAGCAAAAGACGCATTCACGACTGACAAAATTGAATATAAAAATTTTCCCGCCTTCCGATTCAAAGTCGCGGCGTCTACACCTAGAAGAACTGGTGGCCGCCTTTTTGAAGTGAATGACAATGCAGCATAGCCTCCGGGATCCGCGATAAAAATTCGGTGTCAACGCACGCAGATTACTTGCGAACCGGTGATAGCGACACCTGTATATCGGTGATTGGTCATTTCTACCTCATACAAGCTCCGTTTTATTGGTCTCTTTTTATTTACGATGCTGCAGTTTATCAATAAAGGCCATATTGCGACCTTCGAAATGTTCATGCGCATCACGCTCTTCCTTGGCCCCTATCTCGGCACTTGTCTAACGGTTAAGTGCCCAGAGAGGAAGGGAAGATTCTTGTCTTAGGGAAGATTCTGCTGAGTGGGAATTAGAGTATGTGTACTGCGGAGCCGGCGCTTCATAACAGCCAATATGCCTTCGTGTCGCATATGTCCGCAAATGCAAATTGGTGGTGGCGCCTTCTGCATTCTAACGGATGTATGGTGGCACAATTCTTGTCTAAGGGAGGATTCCGCTTGATGCAGATAACGACACAGCCTTGGTGAGGAGTGAAAGGAATGGGCGCTGTCACCATGCCTTCGGCCGCCACTCAGCGGAACGAAAGCAGCGTCTAGCGCAGACCGGCGAAGGGATTCTCAACAACCGCCGACTATAATACGCGTAGCTCAAACTCTCCTCACAAGCTTGAATCTGTTGCCCTGGGCCATCGTGCTAAGCACCACATCTCATGGTCCATTCCACTGCGACGAAGTACGTATCAACTGGCGCACTACAGGTATCTCGGAGATTCCGTTCAAAATTGTGAGAGTACAGGAAAATGGAGTAGGCAGCGAAGAGAATGGGACTGTGCACCGAAAACTATGCAACTCAGTCCTTAATATTGTGACAGACAAGTCAGGAGTGCGCGGTGTCTATGAACGAGCCATACATGCCACTTCACAAATAAAATTTTATGTACCAGTTCTTACACCGAGTGCTGTATTAATACAATTTTTCTGAGCAGAGAGTTAACTTTTCTTGTTTGTTGTTGTTGGGGGCTGAGGGGAGGAGTGGGGAAGGGGCTCGCACGAAAAGCCATTTTAACGCGATAGCGTTAAGGAGCTGGTGTCGCAGAAAATGCGGCGTAGTCAACGCCGTCGTTGACGGTGAGTGAAAAATCCACGAAAAATCCCCAGAGAAGCAACCTAGGAGGCAGCTGGGCCGTCTGGGTCACGTGACCTTGCGGCGTCATCACACAACCTGCCCACCGGATTGTGAGAAAACTGCCCACCGTGGGAGGGGGCAGTTAAATTAATGATCGGTTGCTCGGGAAGAGCAGCCTGGGTCGCACCTTGGCAGCACCTGCCATCGCAGGCCAGTGGCGCAGCTCTTAACCCCTGCACCACTGCGCCAGGAGAGGCCAGAGGACTCCCAGGGACCTATGAATGTTAGGTAGAGAACGACCAATTTTGTTTCACGTTCCTTCACCACATTCCAGACATTTCATGTCTAAAAACCAACAATCAATTGAAGACGACGAAATTTCGACGAATAGCTAGCCTGCACTCTTCACAAAGGAGTAACGCCACATTCAGACAGTGTGGCTTTAGAGGCATCTTAGAGAAGTATCTTTAGAGGCATTTATGAGCACTATCAGTTTTGTGACACCGCGAAAGCGATACAAAACTATACAGCGATGAGCGGCTCCTTAGACCGCAGCTTCGGACTCATTCCATGGTTTGAGTTTCTTCGAAAACCACATACATTTACCACTGTATTATAACTTCTGCACTAGCAACCTCAGCAAACGCAAAGAAGACGTATGCGAAAGGAGGCGCTTAATTGGAAATGCTCCTGCTGTCGCGGTTTAAGCGAGACAAAGGGAAGAAAAAAACAAAGAGCACAGCTGCCAAGAAAAGGTTTAAATCGAAGTCTGTTCAGCTTGAAATGACAGACGGAAGCACTGCGTTAAACAAAGCAAAGAGTTTTGTGACAGCAGCATCTGCTTCATGAATGCAAAAGAAAAGAAAAAAAATAAAGTATTGATCATCGTTTGACATTCTAATTTGGACTCTGTCAACGCAGTACGCCATTTATGCGCCTCTGGGTGCCACGAACTTGCATGTCTTTAGGCACAAAAGAAGGGAGAAAAAAAAAAAGGCAGCGCAGATAACGGCGACGATGTTCCTTCCTATGTAGTTGCTGTACCGTGACTTTTCGAAAAAAAAAAAATCTCTGCTGCGCATTGGCGACGATGGGTTTTCGCGCAGCGCAGTGCATAGCTAAATGCACCGCGCACTTTCTGATATTTAAAGTTTAATGCGGAGACTAATTCACTAGTAAACAAAATTGCTCTTGGAATTCGGGTATTAATAAGAGCGCGTCATTATTCGCTTGTCATATACTTCGTTCTCTTAATTTTTTTTTATCAGCATGGGGCAACACTTATAGCAGTCATCTTTCATATCTCCGCCACCTACGGAATCCGGAACTTCGCCTCATCACATTCAGACAGTATACTTCGCCCATCCTTCTATAAGCTGAAAATATATTTCCAACCACCACTGAGACTCGTCAGAAATCGAGTATCTTCATTTTTCGTGCTGAGCTCAAAGATATAATACTTAATAGTATTCGTGCACTCAATTTGGTTAATGCTAATAATACCAGACCAGATTTTCTGATCAAAATAACCTGCTGTTACCAAAATCTCGCACTAATTATGACAAGCAAATAGTTACGTTCTCAATAATATCAATCAGAAACCCATTACCAGCCCACATCATCATGTCCTACATTATTATCGTCTCCCCGTGCACTAAAAATGCAATTCCTCTACTAGCGTCGTACTCTGCCTTATAAGTCCTCAACCAAGGTCCTCAATCACCTGTAATTCATACCCGAGCAGGCAGGGGTATCAATAGAAACTTCCACATTACCAGTACAGTTCACAAGGCGGATCACCAATCACGGCAACAACTACAGAAAATATACGCTGCATATAAGCCGACTATAGAGTTATATGAAGTACTTGGAGGAAGGACAATTCCATTTCACAATACAGCAAAAAAATTATCTTCGTTAGAGCGAAGCTAAGTGCTCGAAAACTCGTTAATGAACACAAGGCACAATGTCACCTTTCTGGACTTGGTGTCCCACCGTTCACGACAGCAAATTAATCTTCTGCAGAAATACCGCACTTTAGGAGTGCGCGTAAGTGAATGTGTCTTGGCAAAGGTGACTTCGCTCAGTCCCTATAATCAATAGCAATTATCTAAACGATTACAAAACAGATGTACGAAGAAGAGCCCACAACTGCTGCTGCGCGCTCATAAGCAGGCGACTGCTCGAAGGTGAAACCTCCCGGAATTAAATCGAGAGCACACCACCACACTTGCACAAAATAAAACATTACGAGGGAACGTGAGCCTCGATGCGGGAAACGAATTGGAAGTCGACGACTGCGGTAATATCATCGGCCGTGTTATAAAGCGGAAGCATGCAGTCTCTTCGCCTAGATAGCCACGGAAGATTGTGCTCCATATCTCTTGTAGCATCTCTGAGAAATTTTTTTTTTACTTTTCTGGTG
Organism: Amblyomma americanum; assembly: GCA_030143305.2. NCBI lineage: Eukaryota > Metazoa > Arthropoda > Arachnida > Ixodida > Ixodidae > Amblyomma > Amblyomma americanum. The sequence goes on along the minus strand of JARKHS020021759.1, from coordinate 93,052 downwards.
CGCAACATACGGGTTGCGCGAAGACCTCCACTCCAGTGCCTCTAATGTCACGTAAATCGCAATAATGCCCGAGATCTGCTATTGTACATAACTGAAAACGAGCAGCTCACTATACTTCTTTGTTTTCCTTTCTCTCGCTTTTGCAGCGCTACCAATACTCAGAAATGAAGTTAACGTTCGCTGAGGAAGGTGTGACAATGGTTAGATGTTTTTACGATCCATAAGAACGCAAAAAAAAACTTGTATCTTGATAAAGAAGCATTCCGAGAATCGCATAAATTACCCACACAAGACTTAAAATAAACTTAAACAACGACCTCGCGTCTTTCGCCCAGCGCGCATGAGGGCTGCGTCAAGGAGTGCGACGTCAATGAAGAAAACATTCCATAAAGGCGCGAAAGTAACGGCCAGAAAGTAGAATGACGTAAGCCTGGAATGAAGTACTCGCGCCCGTAAACCGATACTTTGAACTCAGTAATGAAAATGAATGAAAAAAAAATAATACGATCACAACGCCACTGACTTCAAAGAGCGATCTTATGCTGACACCAGTGAACAGATTCCGTCACGGTGCCATTGCAACGGTGCCTCCTCGCGCATGAACCAGCAGTCGTCAGTACGCGCACGAGCACGAGCGACGTACGTGGGCGTGTGTGTCGGACTGAGTGATTGGAGACTGTCAAATTTACTGTAAGTAGGAAAGTAAAAGCAAGGTAATGCAGACTTCAGATAATACACCCCAGTGCGTGTTAGTCAGCCCTTCACTGCTGCTGCAGGAATAGGTGTGGAAGTTTAACGTGCCCGCAAAATGTAAATATGGTTATCGGAAACTAGACAAAATATAAAAGGGTATCCAGGTTCGGCGTCTAAGGCATAAATCATAAGGCTTTTCGAAAAGCGCCTTGTATTACACGCGGTGGCGTACCTGTAGTCGCAAGCAAAAGCCAATATTGCTCGGCCAAAGCGGCACTATAGACTTCACTTTATGGAGGCAAACAGCATATTCATGCCAAAGTCATTCCAGCCTTATTAATAATAGAATTGTTTTTAGCAAATACCTTCCCGTAGTCGATGGTTTGACAGCATACCGCCTGATCAGGAATCATGCTTGATGATGTTCACTGGTCACTGCCCACGGTCAAAAAAGGATGACGTTTCGGGAGCGCTACAGCTCCCTTAGCAAGTGCACTTCATCAAATACCACCCCCTTGAAAGTGGGTCCTATATTACTACGTTACGACTATGCCCAACGAACCATTGTCGATGCAATGTGGTTGAATCTAATCGGTTTCGCAGACTGATAACGATTTATTTTCTGGTTCTGGACACAAATGACGCCATCAGAGCTTTGTGCAGTAAGACAAGTTTATTATTTCTAACTATTTTATGATTAGGGGCCCTTTTTATCTCCCTTTTTAACGCCGCCTTGTGTCTAGGTATCAGCCATGATGCGTGGCTTCGGCTGAAATATTTCAAGGTGCACCGGGCAGCCGTCACGGTTGATAGATCGAAACAGCAGGACATGGCAAGTCGAGAAGAACAGAAAGAGATGAATAGAACCGCCGTCCAACAAACGGCACTCCGCTGACAAAGGCCTGAAAGAGGCCAGCAGCCAAAGTAGCGGCAGCTCACGAAAGTATATAGCGCTGCCTTCGAACTTCCTTGCTTGTTCGCCTCGCACGGACACGAGCCTGAGATTTTATACCGCCATTGTGCACGGTTCCTTCAGCCTGCATCGGGGCGACCGCAGCCGCACTAAATGCCACCGACGCATATCGTGAGTCAGTAAGCTGCTCCCTTCGGGCAAGGCGCGGCAACGGCGACAGAAGGGGAAATAAGAGCGTAGACGTCGGAAACGACAATGACGGCGTGTAAATTTCTGTCTCGCACAATGCAATAACAAGAAGAAAAAAAAAACGAACAGAAAATAATTGAAAACCGCAGAATATCCCGTGATATACTGCCCTTTCACGTTTCAGGCACCCCACAGTGCGAAACACGCACACTCTCGGCCAAAGTCAGAATGCACAGCGTGGCGCCATCTAATGCGCTTCTTTGGATAACGATCGTAAACCCCCGCTGGAGCACCGCGCCTTCCGATAGATGCGCCCTCTCAAGGGGACCACCCAGACCACGTGACTTCAGTTCGCACGTTGTCGATATGCTCTACTACGCGCGCCCTCTGGGCAACGTTCTCCGTGGCATGTAGAAGAATGCGAGATGTTTTCGCTTGGTTTGTGCAGAATATGATGTGGACTACGATAGGTGGCGCGAGGGCTGTACACGTGCGCATCCAGCCCGTCGAGCCATAGCTTTGCCGACAGGTCGCAAGCGCAGGCGAAGTAGCGCGTTCCGGCAAACCTAACCATGCATGCCGTGGTCGCGCTGCTGACGAGTCTCGAGCCTGCTGAACCGCTACAACTATGAAATGCCATGCAGCCGAGCTGACTATCCAGGACGTAAGCTGGATATTCTAGAAGTGGCTAGGTCAACTGGCCCCGATGGCGCGCCGCGCTTACAGTCACGGGAATATTCATGCAAATCAGATGGAAGAAAGTTTCACTGCCTCACTAGTCATCAAGCGCCAGCAGCGGACGAGAGGCGCACCAGAACTCCAGCCGTACAGTGGCCGACAAGCTTCTATCGTGAGGGGATGAAGCACGATTCTCGAGGCGCTTTGCTTCAGGCTTGTTTGGCACCCGCTGTTAGAATTTTTATTCAATGGCGATTTAAAATGAAAGGTGTAACAGTGCCCAGTTTGTTCGCATATTTTTGGACGCTCTCGAATCATATACACTTCACTACAGTGGCAAAGGTCAAGCGCTCCCAATATTCAGTTTCATTTATCTTTTTTTTTTATTTCCGTCTCAAGGTGTGGCAGTCAGATAAGCATTGTTTCCAAAAATGCCGCCATATGCACTTATTAATGTGCATATATTGCGTAAGACCGCCGTAAGAATGGCATGAATGATCGGGTTAAGTATGACAGCGGCTGCACAGTAACCTTCTAGCGATATACTTCTGTGCTGGTGCAGACAACCTCTTCTGTGCTAATGTAATAAGGTCATCCGTCGCAAACCATTGTCAAAATGCAAACTTCAGGAAGACGATTGTGCACAACTATATCTTTATTGCCGTTAAACTGTTTTCCAGAATAAAACACAGTTGCGTACGTGAGCATCAACCGAACTTAACAGGTTACTGGTAACGGTCATCTTACGGTAGGGACTCGACAGAAAAAAAAAAAAAAGTTTTCCGACTGGAGGGCAGTAGCTTTAGATAAATAATATCGATCAAACGGTGAGTGGTCGTCACTTATACCTTGCTTAACGTTTTATGAGTCACTGTTACATTAAGGCAGTACTCCCTCACTAAATAAATGCCAAGCTTTCAATTTAATCTCAATTTAAATCCAGTATTCGAAAGCATAAGGCGACAAACTGCCGTAGGAAAAGAAGCGCGTCAGAAAAAAAAAATCCTTCCTTCACTCAAAGCCCGCGACGACGACGACTCCGTACCTTACAAAGCCATCCATCGATTCCCTATCAATAGCCAAGCTCAGTCCTCTGCAGGAGAAAGACCTCGACCAATGAACTCTAATTATTATTGTCTGCGGTAAGCCGCGGGCACATTATTCCAGCACATTTGCTAAGCTCGCCGCTGTAACTGGCTCTTGGCCACCCTTGGTTATGTATTGCTAGCAAAACGGGCATTACTGAAAGCAGACTGGCTTTCATAACTTTTTTATTTTTATGGGTCCATATTCTACACTGAACATTTCAATAAAGGCACGTTTTTTTTTTTCTACAACCCACAGTTAGTTTGCATGCAACGAACCTAGCCATCGAGGAACACGATAGCCGCCTGGATCCTGCGATTAAGAACTGCCGCAAAGCGGACGCCCGCACTGCGCAGCAGTAAGGACCGCTAAGTAATTTTCAGTTCGTCACATGGACAACGCTTACAACGCAAAGCAATGTCCGGCCTGTGATCTGTGAGCGCCCCTACGACGACGACTGTCCAGTCGAGAGGCAACTGTCGAGGCTCAACTGGTGCCGGAGACTAGAAGGGGCCGCTGGCCGCGCATGGTGTTCTCGCGCGGAGCGGGGCGGCCGGCCTCGCTTTGCTGAAAAATCGCCCCGCGGCCGAGCACGCGCCGATAACTCGCGTCAGCGGGCGCGCCACGCTTCGGTGTCGCCCGGCAGCAGCGGAGCGCCGCAGAGGAGGAGCACCCCTATCTGGCGCGCGCCGAATTAACGAGGTTTCGCCGGGTATTTATTTCCAGGGACGCAATAATTTCTGCAGCCTCGCTCATATTAGCAGGGCCACGGAGCAACAGCGGCATAGGAAATAAAAACGGCAGCCGTGACGATCATCATTCTCCGGGAGGGGGCGCGGCCAAGGGGAAGACGCCGGCCACCGCCGAGAGGAACAGTTCTCCCCGCTTCGAGAGGCGGGGGAGACAACGAACGCCATTATTGTGCCGGTCGCTTCGCTTTGTTCTGCGGCGCTTCCAGCCGCCGCTGGTCCTTGTGCGCTTTATTGTTTCGTAATAATAATAATATTAATAGCGCAGATCGAAACGGCGCAGAGGTGCCGATGAAAATAAAAAAAAAATCGCTAGAGCCGGGATGAGGGCGCCAGACTTCCCCGGGCCGCTGCTTCTGGAGGAGGGAGGGCGCGCCACAGAAGCTGGCCAGTAGGGAAGAAGCGCCTCCGACATTCCTCTCCATCCTCAGGCCGATAACTCCAGCTTCTGATTGGAGCGACCAAAATCAATTTTAATTAACATAGCCGCTCCCGTAAAAGAAGGAAAAGAAGAAAGCTAAGTATTATGTATCTCGTCCAACTTTGCCCGGTAATGGCAGCCGTCGCCTTCGGTTCTCTTAAGGCTCGATTTCCATTCTGTGCTTTTCGTCTGGTTTGTTTTTTCGCTTTTTTTTCTGCTGCTGCTGCTGCTTTCAGGCGCTCCTCCTTTGCCCATCCCGTCGCATTTTCATTATTTCGGCGCAAAGTTTTGCGCAACTCTCATGTTCCCGCGTAGACAGTGCAGCGGTGAAAATTTTTGCTTCTTGTCTTCTTCATAATCATCCGGCCTCTCAGACGTGCAAAGGTTTTCCTACATATTTTTGGCCCTTTCACTGCTGAGGCAGACTAATGCGATGAACTAGGTTTTAATAAAAAAAAATAGGGAACAAAGTTGGGAAGTAACAGCTTAACCAAGTGCGCCGACGATTTTCGTTCGTGGATTCAGCGAAGCGCCTGGGTATGTATGTGCCACAGTGTTACACAGTGAGAGAAAGCTGGCTCTGACCCCTGCTCTTGCTTGGCCTTAAATGAATGTCGAGGTGTACGAAGAGAAAGAATGGCACCACTTTCGTGATTTACTAATTAGTCACGCAACAGATCATTTCTTCTGCGCCTGCAACTCCAAGGCCGCCCCCCCCCCCCCCCCCCACCAGGACCAGAATAAAACCAAACGTACACTCCTGCACATAAGAAGGGTTCATATGCTGCCAAGGTTCAACGTCGGTAAGTAGTGGCCACGCAACAACCAAAAATCACCTATGGGCTGGCGCTGCGAGTGCTCGTGACTGCTTTGCCTTCGCGCGTCGGCACACAACGTTATGAAGGCCTCCTGGGTATTTAAGCAGTTTGCTAAAGCGTGAACTTTGAATGTTCTTTAATATTGAACGTTTTTTAGTCGAGTGCTTAAAACAAGGGGTGGTGGGTGTTATGCTACGGGATTCGAGGAGAAAAGGCACGTGGCTAAAAAACAGCGGACATGTTTTACTGGTTTTTCCGTGAAGGCACGCCTACCATATACATATTGAATGAGAACACTATGATGCGTTCGATTAAGCAAAAGCGATACCATAGGGAAGGTGCCGAGTAGCCTTCAAGATGTAAACCTCTCCACAACATCTTACTTAGGACCAGTTTTCCAGGGTGCGAATACATATGGCCGAGGTTCGCAGAGTTGCTGGCCAGCAGTCTTTTTGTCCGCAGTTCGCAATGCTGCTTTTGCATGGAAAGAAATACGAAGCAACAGCGCCTTCTAAAGCGCCCACTTCAAATGTGCGCAAATGTACAGTATGGGCACTGGTTCCAACAGGTAGTGGAGATAGTAGACAGTTTGCGATAAAAATAAAAAAAGACATGTTTACGCACGCAAATAGAACCGTTGTTATGGCGACTTAAAAGCCAATCTTAAATGTTTTACGTCCACGTAGGTGAGCGGTTGGAACGGATTCAAAGACAACACCGCTTCGCTGAAGCTCACCGAGTGATGTGGGCGGATCACAATACTAGATTTTTTTTTTTTCCCAGAACGGTTGCCTAGCTCGTCCCGAAATTAGACTGCATTTCTCCTTATAGCGTCGTGTGTGCGTGTGTGTATGTATGTGTGCGTGTGTGCAAGGTCCAACAAAGATGGCACGAAATTTGTGTTCGCCCAGGGCATGTTGTTTTTACATTACATTTTACATGTTGTTTTACATTATATTACTCTATCTACACGTCCCAGGCATTCCTAGAAACTTCGAATTATTGTCCTGTGCTGCCGATTGCCCTAATTAAATCGGATTAAACGTCCCGGCTCCCGCCTTTCTCTTTAACTCAACGCGGTAGGTATAGGAGGAGTCAATCAACGCGTCAGCCAGTCCTGCAGCGGCTTGCCGCTCTACCATCGGCGGAGATACGTAAATCAAAGATTCCACGTGTATTTTTAATTGCTGTGGGCCTAATTTGAGGCTATATTGTGTGTGACTGAAACTGTTTATTCACAGAAACCTAAAGAACAAAATAAAAGCGAAAGAGAAGCCGCCACTGGACTGGCTGAAGGCACTCCACACGTTGGTTGACTCCGCCTACCTACCGCGTTCATTAACACCTCTTTTTGGGCTAGTTGGTGCATACTTGATTTAGAGAAAACCTAGCGCAAAAACATGCAACCACAAAGACAGAACAGACGAGACACAAGCGCTAACTCACAACTGGCTTTTTATTGAAGCAGGATGCGGTTTATATACGGTGAAGCTTCAAGGGGAGAGAAGGGTGACAAGGAGGAGAAGGTGAACAACGGGAACATCGCTTCGCAAAAAACAGGCAGGCAGCCAACAAAATCATACAAGAAAAAGAAAAAGCTACATGATAACTGAATCTAAAAATTGATACTCGGAATCAAAAAGAGATAAAGAAGGGGTACTGATGCACCTACTGCCATATTTCTTGAGAAAGCCTCCAGACTAACACGTGCCGTCTTATCTGTGCTCTTGCCAAGAATCTTGGTCTCATTCAAAATCGCCTCGCACCCGTCGCAGCTCATTACGTGCGCAACCAAATGTGCGTACTTGTCTTTTAAGTCTGACAAATTTCGGGCATGGTCCCCCAAGCGCTCATTGATGCAGCGGCCAGTTTGACCAACATAAAACTTCCCACATGTTAAGGGGATAGCGTAGACCACTCCTACGGAACACTTGATAATCGGAGTGTCGTGCTTTATCTGGCAACCCCGCTTCCTAGAGCTGGCGATTCGGGGGCACAACTTTCCCAGCTTGTTGGGAGCTGAAAAAACGACACTCACGCCATGCCTGTTGGCCACTTTCCTCAAGTTGTGCGAGGTCTTGTGTAAATAAGGCACAACTAGCGGCTTTTGTGTCCTGGCACGATCTTCTCCGGACTTTCTTCGGGTTCCGTGTTTTAGTTTTTGGAGGTGAGTCTCGCAAACAGCAACCAACACAGAGCAGGGGAACCCAGCCGCCGAAAGTCGGCCGATCTGATTGTGAAAGCTGTCTTGCAACTGATGCGGGCACGATTTCTTGAGAGAAGACTCCAGGCAATGCGACGCTATAGCCCTTTTAACAATCTTGGAATGCCTAGAGTCATAAGGCAAAAGGTCTTTTTTTGCACGCGGGTAATAGCCCCAGCAAACGTGTCTTTCAAGGAATGTTAGTTTCAAATCTAAAAACTGTAAAACATTAGTGTCGGGTAGTTCATGCGTAAAAGTTAGCCCAAGTCCATGTTTGTCAAAAGCATCTAAAACTTCACCTACTGTAGAGGGGTAGGTGAAGGGCGTCTGCTTTTTTAAAAGCACTAAAAAATCATCAACATATCTAAAAACCTTTAAAACCACCCCTCCCTTATAAAAAAGTTTATCTAAAGATTGATCAACCTTTGCTAAAAATATATCGCAAAGGATAGGGGCCACGCCTCGTCTGTTCTGTCTTTGTGGTTGCATGTTTTTGCGCTAGGTTTTCTCTAAATCAACTACCGCGTTCAGTTCAGAAAAAAGGCGGGAGCCGGGACGTTTATTCCGATTTAATTAGGGTCATCGGCCGCACAGGACAACAACTCCAAGTTTCTAAGAATGCCCGGAACGTGTAGATAGAGTTCCCGCTGTAAAAAGACGAGTTCAGATTCCGCGTTAGTGCACCTTTTTAATAGGCGCATGTGTTACGACTTCTGATGTGAAGCGGACGTTTTTGTACTGGATAGAGGTGACAGTATTCCCTGCGTCAGAAGCACTGGGGGCCATCCGTTGCTCAGTCAGAGCTGTCGCAGGTACCTGCCAATGTACGCGGCCCACTGAAGCATTGTTGAGGACCTAAAGAAGCGTCGTCACCTTTTCCAGCTTACCGAATAAAAAGCTACGTAAAAAGCGTTTCTTGCACTTGCTTACACGTTGACGAGGAGGCCACGTCCCATGTGTGAAAGGCTCCTTGGCGGTCTATATTAATTTCGCATGACAGTGTTTAATTCGAAAAGTGTAAACGTAGCTGCAAAGTATTACCTCAAACAAAGAAATAAAAAGTTTTAATGTTCTTATTCAAATGTCTATAAACTTATTCAGAGGACCTCGCTGCGTTACGACGCCTCTGAGCAGTAGTGAGTTGATGTGTGTGGTTATTCGAAATATGTCGCCCAACGGCAGCATCCTTAAAGAGGCACTGAAGCGGCGAAGCGCTGGCTCTGCGCACAAGGAAACTAGTCAAACTCAGTTTCGCAGGCAGGCCGTCAAAGAAAAAAATACAGCCACAAGGACCGATAACATTCGCTGTTGGTAACAAACACTCAATAACATTTCAGAGCGGAACAAGTCGCACGAGTCGCAGCATGTAGAACGACCCCCCCGCATACAGATCCAACAAGGCAGCCTGTACGGCTGGGAGGGGCTGAGACGGTCTTGTCTACTGCAAGAGCAGAATAAAAAGTTATCTGGTGGTAGCACGGAACCCGCGTCACTCTTTCAACTACATTCATTTGCGTCCTCGGGTAAAAACCGTCGTGTAACGCCCCTTTTTTGCATCGTGCCTTCTCGGAAACATTGGCGCCTTAGGCATTCGTAAAGCATTCCGCCGCAGCCGGGGAGCAAAGGCGGACTGTTCCAAGAGAAGTGGTTGCTGCGGTCGCCTTTCGGGAACTGTTCGTCTGCCTGCACGCGTGGCGCCGCGCACGCGACTCTGCGCTGGGCCACGCGCAGAGCACGCTCTGGCTGCTCGGCTCTTCCGCCAGATATCAAGTGCTGCCACCGCTGCTGCTCGCCTCTCAAACGCAGAAACCGCAAAAACTGCCCTCCACCCTTCACCCCACTTCCCACGTGGGCCGATACACGGGGCCCCCCTTTCGCTCTGTGAACACGCCTTTTTCTGCTCCCCCCGCCTTCTCTCGCCCTCCTTGTAGCTGCAGCTCCCCCGTCAGCGCGCCCTCCTCCCGATCCAAGAAAGGTGTGTCCCCACTCTCGGAGCAGCACCGCCTGCCTCGGGAGTAGACCAGCGGAACCCCTTTCATTTTGTGCCTCGATACCCGCTTTCATCACTCCTTCCAACCGGGCTTTGGTGCACACACGCAAAGAGAAAAAAATATATTTTATATATATCGGGGGTGGTGGGGCGACGACTAGTGGGCGGGGGTTGAAGCGCGCACGCAACGTCGCTTCGTGTTAATAAGAGCCGCTCGACGCCGCGAAGCACTACTCGCACCTTTATCATGGTAATGCGTCTTCAAGCGCGCGCCTAACTTGCGTATCAAACAGCGCAGGCCACACTCGACGATTTAGCTGGCGAAAAAAAAAGATATAAATAAATGCGCCTTTGTCTGCTCACGCAAGGAACAAAAAAGGAGAGAACACAGAGCCGAGAAGACAGCTCGACGCTTGCGGTTTGCGACGAGCGCGGTGTTTGAGAAGCTAGCGCCCCCCTCCGCAAGGAAAACTAACGAACGGAAGCGCTACAGGGTATCGCCGCAAAACACTTAAGAGTTCGGCGACTGGAAGGCAAACAGCACGCGCAATCGGTCCGTGAGTGCGAATAGAATGCGGGCAGGTTTTCGCGCGGCCGAGAAGCGGCGCAAGCCGCGCTGGGAGCTGAAGGCCCAAGAGGTGAACGACTGGGCGCGAAATCGCAGCGAGGCCGCATCCTGCGTATATCAATGCGGGAACACGTGCAGGACAGCAGCTAGAGGGTGTGGGCCCCAAAAAAGGGGCCACAGATGGCATAACTCGCCTCGCGCGCCGCTAGCGCAGCATCGAGATTGCAAAGGAAGCCGGGTGAACAGAAGAAGGGTTCAAAGGTTCGGCAGCAAAGCTCCAGCTGCCTTTAACGCGAGATTTACGGCGCGACGACCGTTCCCGCTGAGAGCTACATTCGCGCGCGACTGAATTGTGTCCCCGGGACGTTCACCTCTTTGAGCGAATTCTTTACTGCTTATCTGTTAACATTGTAAACGTTTTGATGCCCGTCAGGCAAGGCCCGCGCGTCTCGCTCCTCGGAGCTGGCTACCACGCAATGCGCGAAGGAGGCGTGGGCCCCGATGCTGCCAACGAACACCATCTCCACGCGCGCTTCTTTTGACCGCCACTACAGACAAGTTCCGCGATCACGGCTGCGCATGCAAAGCTCGGCCCATCACTGCCAAAGCTGATGCTTTCTTAAGCCCGCTCGAACGTATTTAAAAAGCCAATAACGCTTTCATGCGGTTGCAAAAGAAAAAGAAAGGCGAGAGCATACCTGTACACCGACAACGTGTCTTTGCCCGAGTGCGGAGTCTCGCAAAAAAAAATTTACGACGGCATGCAAGCTTACTGTTCTTGTGCAGAAATGTTTGCTTGGCTACCGTGTCGTCATGTAATGTTAAGCACATTGCAGAGTAATGGAGTCACAAGTGAAGCTCAGAAAATCTACGGAGAAAGGCAGAAAAGGAATCCAGTTGAAAGCCTTGCAAGTAGTTTCAACTATGCCAAAGGAAGCCATGCAACGCTCTGGGTTGCGTCCAAACGCCGGCCAGTATTTGCGCGACAAAAATCTGAGCCCAAGTAAGCCTGAACATTAGAGTTTTTCGTCTTCGTTATTAAGAACGAGATGCACAATATTGTTGCCACCCTCACAGGAATTCATGTCAATAAGGACTTCTCTTTTGAATTAGTTCCATACTGCAGGTGGGTTGTGCAAGCTTCCTTAAAGTGTTTACTTAAAATCGCAATATACTTTATAATATGCGTGACGAGGGTCTATGAAATTTACAAGAGGAATAGTCTGCTGTTAAGTATTACGAAAATTATATTTCCTTTAGGAGGAAACACATGCCTTGTGCAACACTGCTGAGCACTTATGTGCTATTTTGCCCACGTCGGCAGTTCTTGTTTTCGTTCACGATTCATGTTCTCGGCTTTCAACAAGGCAATATCAGGGGAGAAAAGTCTCTGAATGCAGCCATGAAATCGGTCAGTGCTCAGGTTTACTGCATTTCGCATTCGTAAGAGCGCTTAAGAACGCTTCTGATTCACGCCGTGCACTCAAACCGCGAACTCCCGCTATTGAACCTGCACACATGTCTTTTTGTGTAAATAGTTTGTGTACATTACCTCTCCCCCTATCCTCTATTCCTGTCCCCTCACCTCTTTCATTTCATTTCTCCATTCTGCCTGCTGTCCTTTATTTCCGCTGCCCCAGCTCAGGTGCTTCAGTATCGATGGCAGATGCCGGGGCTAGCAAAAATCTTTTCCTCCCTTTTTATTATTTTAATAAAGCCACTACCACTATTACTATTGAAAAAGAGACCCATAAGGAATTTCGTGGGTCAGAGGCCGCCTGAATTTTAGCCGATGCAGACGGGGCACGATGTCGGTGGATTTTGTTCGTCATACGCGGGCGCAAATACTGCGTTTCCCGACAATTGCAGTCATGGTTCCTGCAGGAATTCGGGGTAATGAAACTACTGACTCGTTAACACAGAAGCAGACGCACATCATCGAAGCGATGAAGGCAACAGAACTTTCCCGCACTGTTTAGTTCGCAAGTCCAGCACAACGCAGCCAGACATTGAAAGCGGCCTGCTGAGGGCGTGCGCGCAACAGCATTAGTCGGCTGAGGCCAGTCACTGGGGCTCATATTTCGGGAGGAGCTGGTACCGCTAATATTTGCGGCACGTGTCCTCGACTACTCGGCTTACTTAGCGCGCGAAAAAAAACGCTATAAGCAAGGGCTGAAACTCAGGGCGCGGATAGCGCGGGAGGCAAAAGCAAATCATCCCGAAACCTGTCGCAATGCCCCCCGAGGATCCACAAAAGACATCGATACGAAAAAAAAATATGAAAGAAATGCGGGGGGGGGGGGGGGGGGGGATGCAGGAGAACCCGCCATCGGAAATCCAGCTAGGCGACCACGAAACCGAATCCCCGCAAGACAGCCAGCTCTGGGGTCCGTATCGGTGTTGGATAAAAGTACGTGCCGTCCATACCAAAGCGTCGCCGCCTTCATTGATGCAAGGCATAATTGACGTTTCCTCCTGCTCCTCTCTGTGATGTCCGCGCCGGGCGCTGTGGCGGCTGCGCACGCGCGTGACCCCTGCAGGGGGCGCGGCGGACGCATCCCGAGCAGTCGGGGGAAACAAAAGACGGCATTCATAAACCGAACACGGAGGTCGCCCCGGAGAGAGGGCCACCGCGGCGGCGGCGGCGGCGTGTTTGCTCGTGCCGACGGCGTACGTCTCGGCGCGATAAGAAGCTCACTCTATCGCGCACAAAGGAACCCCGCGTCGCGCCGCGCTAGATTACGGCCGACTTTTCTCGTCTTGCGCGCGCTCCACTCTAGCCCCCCCCGCCCTCGACTGGCCCACGGGACAAGAACCATAAAGGTAACGACTGCGCCCGCGCTGTCGTCAGCGCCTCTCGACTCGAAGGTGCTTTACCCTACCTGCCGACACGCGGCGGAGATCTCCCCCGAAACCCCGGCGTGCAGATCGCCGCCCACAGTGCTGCTGCGGGCTGGCACCAGAGCCGGCAACTAGCAGCACCCCTCATTTGCTCTCCATGCCTGCCATTCATGGGCACAAAAAAGTTTACGAAACACCTTTTCTGGTTTAGTGCGACGCGTGATATAAATACGACGTAGAAAGGCTCCCTCGCATTTTTGCCCAAGTTTGTGCAAAAATTCTTCATAGACGAGCACATGTGTACGTAAGTTCATAAAAGAATTAGACACAGCCCAGCATGACGTATTGCCCGAACTCTTCCATTTCGGTACCATCACTAGAGGTGTTAATTCATTTCTTTTCGTGAGATGCGCGAACATGGACTCCAGTGCTGTTTTCCTTGCGACAAAAGACACTGGCGAGGAAGCCACACGAAAGTTTAACTTCTTCTTAACTCTTTACCTTCGAAAGTTGCGTCCTCTTCTACTTTATCACAAAAGCGAACGCACTTTTATCTCAACCTAAATCACTGTGTCGCGTCTCTTGGCTCGCGTAAGCGTACCGAGTTTCAGCAAGCAAGAGAGAACGCTGTAATAACTAAAAAGGTGTTGAGGCATATACAAGAGAAAACAAAACGCAAGGGCTAGATTGAACATAGACATGTCTTGGTAACGCAAAAAATCAAAGAAACGGGCAAGAAATTGTTCTTTTCTTCTATTCAAAAGTCTGGTGGTGAGCTCCCAACTACAGCCTACGCCGATAGGAGTTGCGCCAAAAGACCTTCAAATTAGAATCCGCCCTCAACTTCCATGCCGCTTTCGTGCTGCGAAGAGAAGGGCAATGAATTTACAGCTACACAAGAAACAAAAGAAGCATTAAAATTAAACCAGGCGAGCGGCACTTGTTAGGAAAACGACAACAAAACCGCACCACAGCGACAGGTCACACTCAGTTCGAGGACACGGTTGACTTGATATATATCGCTAAAACGAACGCCTGTGAAGCACGCTATTTGCAACAAGGTATTTAAAACATAGGCGATCGGCTATTAGCATGCAGAGCCACGCACTTTTTCCGGAAAGGCGAGCCCACGCAAGGCCGGAGGAGCCTCCAGCCGACGCGCCAGGCAGCGCGTAAGGAGACACGAAAGCTTTGGCGGATGACTCCATTGCCTATGTAAGAGAAATAACGCTCTGTCCCGTAGGAAGCTGGCCGTTCTCGTAGTTCTGAGAAGAGAAAACGCTCGTTCTTTTTTTTTTTTGCCGTACATCGTGAGATGAGGTTCGCGCTTTGTCTTTAAGCCCAGTGTGTCACCTTGAAATTATTAATACGCCTGGCACCGATAAACTCGGCTCAGGGAGAAAAAAAAAAATAAACAGGAATCGATAGCAAGTACGGGGAGTAACGCTGAGGTGCGATTTATTTCCGCGTTCAGAGCAGTGGAAGTGAAAGCTTGAGTTGAGAGCCATACGTCACAGCTAAGCTCATTTTTGTACGCACTGCGGAAACTTGTAAAAGTGATACGGTGAGAACAGAATGACGTTTACATCAACAGCTGCGCTAAATTTCCCAGGGATGTAGATGTCGAGAACAAGCCATTTAATTCTTTCCCTGCCTCCTGCTCTGTGCTCGAAAACACACACAAGAAAATAATTGCAGGAGACACTTAAGCTCCGCCTTAAGGTTATGACGCGATAGCGTTAATGTGTGAATGCCAATATATGCAGAATTGGACATTCTCTGCTTTACATCCATAGATCCCTGGGAGTCCTCATACCACCCCTGGCGCAGTGTTGCAGCAGTTAAAGGATTCGCCACTGCCTTGCGATGGCAAGGTGCTGCTACCGGTGGGTCTCGTGCGACCAAAGTTGTTCGTCCCGAACAATCTCTCGCGACCAGTGGTGAATTTAGCTGCCACCTGCCAGGGTGGTCAGTTTTCTCGCAATCCGGTGGGTTCGTTGTAATGACACCACAAAGTCACGTGACCGATGTTACCCACCTCGGCTGCTTCGCGGGGAGTGGCTGCCTGATCCAACCTACGCCACCCTATTTATTGTTCACAACACCGACAGATTTTCTGCGTAACGGGGATTCAGACACGGATATCCTCTGCTATACTAATTCTGCAACGACTGCATGGAATATCGGTACAATGAGGGAAAACAAAGCATGGGCAAATACATAACTTATCCTCGATGGGAGAGAGGTCGGTTGTTCACACGATACCAATCCAAACGATGAAGCTCTAACTTCTAAAATGTGTTAGAAATTATTAATTTAAAAGCAGAGAGATTTTAATATAGATTACCCTTTGTGCAACAGGAAAACAAACGTTCTTGATCTCCAGCGTGCACCGAGATCTTATTCGGAGCACACCAACACTATATGCACTTAAGCAATGGGCTGCCCATTGAAATTTTAAAGAATGCGCCGCTCCTTTGAAACTTCACGCTCATGAGTTGACGAGAACGCATACATCGGGGCCGACAGGGCGAAACCAGGTGTGCGATTGAAGCGCCATCTCATTCCCACAACACGTGATACCAGTATAAACGGAACGGGAAAACGGGCGAATCAAAGATTCATGCTTTATTATTTATATTTTTTTTTCAGAATTGTGCGTCAAGTATGACGTATTTTTCACTTTGTAACATCCCCAAGAACAGAGCACGAGCTTGTTTGCCCAATTTGGCTAAGCGTGCAGCGGCTGAACTCACGCGAGCTTTAGGGCGCGAGAGCAAAGTCAAATTTTCCTGCTTCCGTGTGCCCTTTGGCGCGCTGTCGCATCTTTTATTCAAAGCGGTAAACAAAAGCCATTCTTGCTTGACTATGGCACTATATTACGGCTACATAAATTCAGAACCGGCTCAGTATCACTCACCAACTCAGTCGCTTTGTGCAGTGAGTGCAGGCCTGCGCATGCGCGCGCGTAAAAGCGGAGATGCAAGCACAAGCTGGCAATATAAGCAGAACAAAAAAAAACATGCACACAAGCGCGCAGTAGCAAATGTCTCGCGAAATGCAACAATACAACGAACGACGGATCTGAATCCGGCAAATCAATAAGGTTGAGACGGCCGCACATGTCACCGTCGAATCGGATCACGATGAAAACAGGAAACCTCCGCTCTGCAGTCGCACCGGCAATTCAGGGCACGCGTGTTCTAGAGAAACAGGCCTGTTTTATCAGCCCCATCTAAACGCGCGCACGCAGGGAAGACAAAAACTCGTGCAATTTAATCAAACTGGTCGCGCCAATGGCAACAAGAACCCGCCTTAGCCTTGAGCCCCAGTGGATGCAGGATGATTTGTTGCCTTTATCGCCCCTTAACCCGACCTTTCTAGCCCGAGCCATTTTATTTGCACGTCGCTTTCGTAACGTGAGCGTCCCTCCTTAGTTGGATCCTTCGCAACGGACTCCCAAGCTCGTCGGTGTGTTCAGCATGCAGCGCGCCTAGATGGAGAGACTGCAGGAAAGTCGGATGACGCGCCGCCAGCGCACTCTACAAGGACAAGCACGGAAAGTCCAAAAAAGGAGTCGTTCCAGCGAAGCACACTGGCACAAGGAGAGAAATAACGGCTCCCCCATGTGCCCAGCATACTGGTGCGGCGCCTTGAAACCGGTAATACACTTCTGGGACGCGCATATTAACACACAGAATGATTGACGAGTCGGCTATCGATCTTGTGCGGATGTCTACACGCTAGACAGCGGCGAATTTCGCCCTTTTCGCTTTCAAGTCGACCGCACCAGAGTGTCAAGACGATCGCATCGCCATATATTTAAAAGGGAGCCCATTTTCACAACCGTCCTTCGCCTTAACCTTTGCGCCAATTTGAGCAGGAGACAGCCGCATCTTTATTTTCAGTTTAAAACATCTTCGTACCTTTTTCGTACTGGGCGCCAATCATTGGCCGAAAATTTCGGTCCAGGTTCAAGAAGCATCAGCTTCCCTTGCGGACCTAAACCCCGAACAAGAAATAGAAAGTGCAATATTTTCCATTTAGCACGCATGTGATGCGGACAACATACGGATAGGATAGATAAATGGAAAATGCCTCACGGTGTGTGTCATTAATAATAAGCAAAACAGCAGAAATATAATTTGAACCTGAAATAAAGTGGACGCTTGCGATTCACACTGGCACTCATTCTATTAGTATCAAATGATGTGACCACAATGTCATCGCCTCTATTCTGAATGGTCTATTACTCAGACGAAGAGCTACATCTCCCCACTTCCACCTCCTTTATGGGGTTTTAACGTCCCAAAGCGACTCAGGCTATGAGGGACGCCATATAGTGAAAGGCTCCGGGAATGTCGACCACCTGTGGTTCTTTAACGTGCACTGACATCGCACTGTACACGGGCATCTAGCATTTCGCCTCCATCGAAATTCGACCGCCGCGGCAGGGATCGAACCCGCGTCTTTCGGGCCAGCAGCCGAGCGCCATAACCACTCGGCCACCGCGGCGGCTAGATGCAAAGATGATTTACATCAGGATGACATTCTTGCTGAAATAATGATGCTCCAAAGAGACCAGAAACTTGGAATGAATCTTCCCTGTGCAGATAGGTGCTTTCCATGTGACCAAGACATACGCCAGCAGTGGAGAACACAAGAAAATGTAGGGTTCTGCATTTCATTGGAAGCTTTTAAACTATGTTATAATGCAGTTCGCGGTAGCGAAGGTGCGCAGGGCGCGTCTCTGTGGCACGGTTTATCTGCGCAGAGAAACAGAGCGTGGAGTCGAAAGCAACACTAAGGTCACAAAACGGCATTCGCGAAGCAGGAGGTCACCGTATACGCGATGCGAGAAATGCATGTCGCCTGTTTTACTCGTGTAAGACAGCACTTCGGTCTTCCTGACGCTCAGTATTCGCTTGTTGATAGCACGCCAGTTGGCGATGGCAGATACGCTGCGTAGGAGCAGCACGCTGTCATGCGCAGTCCGAGTTTCGTTGAGAAACTGGAGGGGACAGCTTTTGCGCCCATATGTGCGGAATTGGTCACTCTCTACATTCGCAGATCGCTAGGAGTCCTCATGTCACTCCTGGCGCAGTGCTGCGGCATTTAAGCGATGCGCCACTGCCCCGGCGAGCGGCTGTTTTGAACAGAGCCACCTGTGGGGCTTTTGGGACCAAGGTTGCTCTTCCCCAAGCAACATCTCGCGACAAATCATTGACTTAACTGCCATCTACCACGGTGGGCAGGTTGCTCACAATCCGGTGGGCAGGTTGTGATGAAATCACACGGTCACGTGACCTAGGTGGCCCACCTAGGTGGCTTCTCTGTGGACTTTTCGCTCGCGCCTCCGCCGACGACGCCAGGTTTTCCGCTGAACGGGACATTTAACGATATCGCATTAATTTATCCTAATGTCATCAGAGCAAAGCAGGAACGCCACTACGCTCAGCTTATTAATTTCGAGTAAAGAAACTCAAGCCGTCCGAGATTGGTACTGGCCGCATATATTAGAGGCCTGCATATTCACACTAATTTAACCGTGAAGGCACCAGCAGTGTGCACGATAATTGCGATGTTTTACGAGTCCACTTCCTGTAAAGCTGTCGGTATGTAGGCAGTAATGTTCGGCTTTCGTTTAGCCGAAAGTAAGGATGTCGCTACTACGACGTTGCGCACTCATGCAGCCCTTCAAAAGTTCAGTCATTACACTCGGCAACGCCAGAGCAGCGGAGGCGGCTCCAGAACACGGTGCATTAAAAGGGGAATATCCTTCCAAAACGTGTTAACGCCATCGAGCCGCGGCTATCGTAGTGCGGACGAGCCTGGTAGTAAAATGAAGTGGAATCAAGCCCTGAAAGCTACTGCACTATGTGGAAGTTGCGGATAAGTTCTTCAATATAAAAGAAAAAAAAATAACTCCACTACCATTACGTTGTTCGGTTCCTGCAAGTTGACCAGCACCAGAATGATACTGACACGCTCTCTTATGCCAACGATGGGTGACGCTGATCCCGCAGAGGCTGGGTGAACCCCACGTTCACTATTATTTTGCAAGACTTACTCCTTTGGCGCCAGCCACAGCATTACGCAATTTCGCTCGCTTTTGTTCCACATATGTTGCCCTTACGTATACAGCCTCTCTAAATAACGCGAATCCATGCTAAAAGAGCAACTACCCAAGAAGGCGCAGGCGCACAAAGAACTTATTTTGCACACCTTTGGGGGTTAGAAGAGCCGGCTGTCTGATAGCGGAGGCTCAGTACGTCGCACCCTAACCAAGCCCTTGAACTTTTCCCCAAACCATTTCGGGTGTTTGTAATACGAGAGTAGCAGAGCTCCATCGACAGCATTTTCGATGTGTTTAAGTGCATCCACTTTTCACAATACGATAGCCTTCTTTTCCCAGGTAGCGGAACAACAACGCAGCAATGCGCAGCCGTGAAATCGTCACCGCCAACAAAAATGAAGCCAGACATATTTAACAATGGAACTACTCATCGTTGTTTTAACGTCGACCGTACCTTTGTCGACTTTACAGCGCTCTGTACAGGGTCACCATACCAGCGCAAAAGAGAATCGCCGAAGAAAGAAGAACGTATCCAAAGGCTAGCAACCGCCAACAATTAATATCAGCTACATCGCAGTAAAGCTAATCTACAAAGGTTTCTGAAGGAACAAGAGTTTGACGTCGTTGAAAGCCTTATCAAAGACGCAGTAAGCTGTGTCACGTTGGGCCCATATCGGTTTTAATTTCTGAAAATTCCACGCATTTTTTTTCCGGCGTTTACTTCATAAAGCAATGTTTTTTTGCGAATTTTGCTTTCCAGAATGAATCACTGTTTTTCTTTTTTTCGGTGGTATGATACGGTATTCCTGCGAAAATATCGCTTAGAGTGAGCCTTTTTTTCTTTTTCTGTAAGCACTAACAGTTAATTTGCCAGTGATTAACGCTCAACTGATCTTACTTAGAGCCGCTCTTGTATAAGTTCTATCACCTATCAATAATGTAACGGAAGTTAATTGATAGAGCCATCAGGCAAAAACGCGGACGAAAGTTGACTTCTAAAATCTGAGTTGTCATGTTGTCGTTAGGATGTTGCGCTGAGTTAGCGATAAGGAGAGAGATTGGGGGGAGGGGGGGGGGGGTATACGTGGTCTGCGTGTCGAGGGCGGCAATGAAACTGTCGCTCAACCGTCGCGGTAGCCAAAACATGACACTTTTTCGTGGCGCTTATGCATGGTTTCACGTCAGTGTCTTGAAGTGTGGTGGGGAAGGCGACTTAACCAAGTAGCTGCCCTAAGCGGGTGACGGCAGTGAACAAACAACGCTTCGCTAGCGGACGCCGAGAAGTGCAGCCTCCTTGCCTACAAAGGTATGTAAAATAGGGGAGTATTGAGAACTGCGCAATTTAATCCAGCGGTAAAACCGTTTCACCACGCCCCTGGCTTTGTAACTTTGTTATTTCTCTCCTTAGGCTGAGTGTAACTCATACTCAATAGCCAGCTAGCAGTGACGAGCGCGTCAAGCATACCGACCTGTTTCAGTGAAAACAGAAAATAATTCTTTTCGGCATGATTTCAACGGTTATTTCGCTTTAAAGCGAATTCCAACCACTACTCATACTCAGTGGTTCCCGAGTCGTATACACGCCTTACAAAACAACAAGGTCGGCAGTCGCCAAAAGATGTACGATGAAACGGTATTATTTCGGAATGTGTTTTGTCTTCGTGCTACATAATATCAAGGAATCTGACAAAAAAAAAAAAACTCAAGAGAAATCTAAAGCTGTAGTTTATGAGAACAGTTTTCTACGCAGGTTTGTGTACATGGAAACGCCAACAGCTTGACGACACGTTCGCTTCGAAGTGCAAGCGCTAAATATAGAAACTAGTATAAGGCACAAACTACCATTCTAAAGTGCGTTACGCAAAGCCGTAGGCTTGCCATCTGCACCACGGAGAAGCGATGGCTCTCAAACCCGATAATGACCGATTCTCTCGCCTGTGTGCATTGTCAACTTTTTTGGATTCCTCTTGCGACCATGCTTCAATGGGTGTTACGTAGTTGGAGCAATGGTGATGAACAGAACGCGAGGACACAACAACGAATATGCGCGGTCGAAGTTTGTTCTCTTTACTTCTTCGTGCTCGCTGACCTAGCTCTACAGCGTTAGCTCAAGCTGGACCTGCTGACGTTCAACTAACTACTTCTGATTCGGCCCGACGTATGCGTACAGCCGGCGTGTTCAAGACGCAACAGTGAAGCTGGGACTCGGAAGAGCGACATCAAACGGTACACAGCTCTGGCAAAAGAAGGCCCACCAGACCAGAGCAGGCCGCAGTGGTCCAGCACGGGCACGGTGCTAGCTGGGCGCACTCTCGGCCGGCATTCGCGCAGAGCGATTATTATCACCTCGCTCCTCGGACGGCGACAAGAGCGGCGCACCTGCGCCCTGCAGGGCCCAGTCGGCGCCGGCAGCAGCTCGCAGGCAGAGCGCGCCGCCCATTTAGCGCCGCGCAGAAAGGGCGCGCGCCAGGCACGTGGGCGCCCCAAACGAGCGCGCAAAGGGGAGGCGGAAGGAGCGCGCCATCGTTCGTCTCCGGCATCATCGGCGATTGAGAGTGACGCAGGCCCCAGGGCGGCAGCTGCCACGCAGACAACGGAAGTGGGAGGAAATGAAAGCGCCGTCGAGGGCCGGCTCGGAGACGCCAAGAAATTGCGAATTGCTCTGATTGCTGGCAATGAGCAGCTCAAGAGACGATTTCCTTAGCGATATCGTGCGCCTCTGGCCTTGGGGCCAATTAGGGGCGCAAAGCAGGCTTCGCTTTCATTTCGGCCCGTCCGCCCAGGCCCCGGCTGCGCGCGCGTGTACGCGTCGCGAAATCCCTCCAGCGCCCGAGCGCTCCTTTATGACGCGCTTCCTCAGAGCGTCGTCCGGCTTCTCAAGTGGCGACACATTATGCGCCCACAGAAGACGACCCCGGACGAAAGGAGCCGCTTGTGCGCCGCAGACAGGGACGAAGCAAAACCAAAATCTCATGCGCCGCCTGTTAAAGATCGCGCACGCACAGAAGCACAATTTGTTTATCTTGCGCGCCAGCTCAGATGAAGGGACAAATCAGAGGCGCACGAATTAATCTCCCCTCCTTTCCGCTTTTTTTGCTGTCTCCAGGACAGAGCGAGGCAGACTGAAAATGTGCGGGCTACCAAAACGGAGCTTGCGAACGGGCCTCAAGGTTGAAAGATCCTTGCGCCAGTGCGCGCGGCGCTGTCGCTGGAGAGGTTAAGCTATTTGCACTTTCCCTTCCAGCGGAATCGCGATCTTGGAGTTCGGCGCAAAAACAGAAACACCAATGGCGACAATAAGAAGAGGTAGCCCACTCCGACAACTCAACAGTGCCAAAACGTTGAAAAGCCGCCTCAGCAGCCAGATATATTGATTTCGCTCGTTCCGTCAGCTCCTTTTTTTTTTCTCTCTCGCTCTTTCGTTCATCGCTTGACGTCGCCTACTCGATCCACCTCCCGGTTCACACAGTAAGAGAGCTTGCTTTCCTCTTCTGCGCCCCGATGTTTGAACCACTGGACCCTGCCGTTTGTCGTTCCCGCGAGTGCACGGGTGAAAATAAAAGCCGCCAGAAGTGCAGAGCCCCTTTCCACAGTTCCCACATTTTTCGAAGAAACAAAAGAAACGGCGGAATACGGCAAGGCGAAAAAGAAGGCAAGAAGAGAAGCAATACGCACAAGAGCGAAAGAGAGAGACTAAAGCGGGGTAGGAAGCGCTCAAATTTTGACGGTAGGCGGAGCAGAGCGCGGCGAGTGCATGTGCCGTCTCTGGTTCTCCCCTGTTCACTTGAGAGAGTCCGACCAATCCTGCATTCTAGAGTGCCAATGGCGTACATGTTTGGTTCCTTTCAGCTCTCGGCGCGCTTCCCCATCTTCCGATCCTCTTTGGGATACCGCTTAGTGCTGCTGGCTAGCGGGAAAAATTAGTCATCGATCTTTTAATTTTTCTCGTGCCGCCGCTCCGCGCCCACTTTCTTCCTTCTCCTTTCCCTCCTATTCTTCACATTCCGCTCTCGTTCGCCCTGGTGTCTGGGTGTTCTACGGACGCTCCTCTCTGCACCTCGTCGTCTCCTTGCTCTCCCGTTTCGCTCTTCTGCTTGATTTTGCGCCCACTCCTCGCTGCTGCTCCCTCCGCGTCGTAACGCGCTCCGCAGCAGCAGCAGGCAATACAGCCGAACGCGTATCCCTTCACAAAAACCATACAGCTATCGCCCACATAAACGTACATATGCGACGCACGCACGGAGGCCTACACGCATAGATGTGCCCAATGCGAAGCCGTGCAGCAGCCCACGCACACGCACAAAAAGAAAGGACCAATGCGCAGAGACAGAAAAACCGAGGGCACGCGCATAAAACCAGAGCCCGCAGCGTCTCCGTTCTAATATACGGTCCCTACAGCCCCCCCCCCCCCCCCCCTCATGGCTCGTGCCTCCCCCACCTCTTCTTCTACTCGAGCCCATATATATGATTTTCTTTTTCTTTCCTCCCTCGAGTAAGTCGCGCAGCTCGCTTGTCGTTCCCGCGTTAGATTTATTCTTCGTATGTTTATTTCGTCTCCACCCCTGCCGGCCCATGTTTTCTTCTTTTTGGGGCGAAAAATGTGGAAAATGGAGAAGCCTCCTCTCTCTGCGCTCTTCTTTATGCGCCCCTTTTTCTTTCTCGTTTGTCGATGGCCGGGGAGCGCGCGCCAGCCCCCGCCTCTCCTCCGGCTACCGAGCAGACAGCCGCTTTCCCTCATCCGCCTTCCTCTTTCTTCGCCGCCGGTGACGTCATTCGACCCCCCCCCCCCCCCACGCATCTTTCCCAATATTTCTCCTCCGGCGTCTCCTCCCGACAGGCAAAAACAGCAAAAAGAAATATAAATGTTTTCTTCCTGCCCAGGCGAGAAAAAAAGAGAAAAGGGAGAACACGAGGCTCTCCTCGCAGCCGCGGAGGAAACGGGCTCCGCCGACCCGTCTGCCGGGTTCGAACATCGAGGAAAGGCCGCCACGTGTTTTTGTAAACACAGACTGTCACGTGGAAGCCAGAGGAGGCTGCGCAGCGCGTAATTCCGTTAACTAGGGTGCGGGAGCGAGCTGCGCCGAAAAGCTGGACTGTGAGAGCGAGAGAAAGAAATGGACGAAAGAAGGGAAATAAAAAGACAAGTACATGCTGAAAAAAAATTTGGCATTACACCCCTTATGCCTCTCCTCCGCTTCTTTTCTGGTTTTTTTTTTTGTCTACTCACTGACTCGTAGCTAACGTAAGTTAGCGTCAAACATTACTGAGTCGCTGCCATCAGTTACACGACGACGTTGGGAATCGCCGTCAGATTTTCCAGAAACCCAGTTCTGACAGCTTGGATTCTTTGTCACTGCTTTCATGAAAAACAGGCACTGACGTTCTGCTTTCCTAACCGTGTGGCTCCACAATGAGCTACACTCAATTACTCACAGGGCCGGCGCACGGTATGAGCAAAAACGCCCCATATCAACCGGTTCGTGCGAGCGACCAACGAAACTGCAAGGCAAAGAACATCTTCCCCACAAACGCGCATTCATCCCATGTTGGGAACAGCAGCGGAGACGAGGCCGAGCGAAAGTCGCAGTCCGCACCAGTGGCAGCGACGCAGGCCGGGCAAAGGCGGCGCCGAGGCAGGCGGCCCCCTGGGCGACATGTCGCGGTCAAACAGTCAATTTGGAGCCGCGAAACAGCTGCGTTTACGCCCATTGCCAGCGCGGCCGGGAAAGGGGCACCGGGCAGCGGCAATAACAGTTCCAGGGGCGGCCATCGCGGCCGGCCGCGGACCCGGGAAGGAGATTCCCAAGCGGGGAAACGATCGAGACCGAACCGCCGCGGTCGGCGAACTCATAGCGTCGCAGATTGTCGCATCGCAAATACCAGGCGGCGGCAATCGGGCAGCGAGCGAAGCAAAAACAGAGCGGCCAGCAGAGCGCCGCCGAGACGGCATTTAGTAGACGGCATCGCTGGTGGCGCGGCGGGGTTACTTGCTGCTGCACGTGCAGCCGCACCAGCACTCGAACAAGTCAAACAACCAACCACGACTGCTGCCTCCCTGCTTTTTTCCTGCCCCGAGAGACATGGAAAGGCCGAAGCAACATCGCCGCACAACCCGTGTAATACAGCCGACAATGAGAATCAATTCGGCGGTAAGAATAGCGACACTGCACGAAAAGATGCCGAAAGAGGAACGCGCCAGGTGCGAGAGAAGGAGACGGCAGAGCATTGTGCTCAGGGATGCGAATTCCGGCACCGGGGCATACACGCGTGGTCGAGGTGCTTGTCACGCCACCTCGCGACAGCCCTGGCTTTCCCGGCGGCATAACGGCTGTGCGTCTGGAGGGCTGCTCCTTATCGGTGTCCGCGTAAAGCGCTCCGAGCTGGCGTGCTCGCCGATAAGCACCAACGGGAGCGCCGTACAGTCACAGCCAACACTTTTGCCCGTAAAAGCTCAACACATGGCGCACCAAGGCGTCCGGTGCTGTGCCGTTCCATTCACCGCGACTTTTCAGCCGTCGCCATTCTGCTGCTGCTTGCGCTGGCGCAGGAAATGCCTCCGCGCACTTCGCACAAAGGGCGCTTCGCTCGCCCAGTTGACAGACTCTCGCACGCGCGCGCTTTCTCCGGCCGCTAATTTCCTCCCCCCTTCTCGAGAGACAGCACGGCGACGAACAAAACCATTAGGAGAGACTGACGAAACTCCAGGACGCCTCCAGATCCAATGACGGCGAGGCTCGTGCCGTGTCCTGCGGGCCGGTGCGCTAGCTAAACAAAAGAGGCCTTTCACGCGGGCCGAGAGATTCGCATCGGAGCCCGGAACGCGGCGTCGTTTAAGCATCTGCCCACGCGAGATCCGCGAAGAAAGAACGAGAATCGAGACGACGCATCCAAAGCAACACGGGAAGAATACAATCTGGCGCCGCATCTTGCAACGCTGGCTCCGTCGTTTCCTTTCTGTCCTTGCGCGAGGGTTTTTCAGGCGCTTTCATTAGCCGCAGCGCGCTCTCCCAGACTACCTATAATTTGGAAATCAGATTCGTGGCGCTCTTAATGGCCTCTCGAGCTCGCAGCGTCCGGGCGTCGCGAGATCAAAAGCCTAAAGAAGGCAGCGGCTCTGGCGACGAACGAATAATGCGGACAAGGCGCAGATAAAAGGCGCATAAAAGAGGACGGCGGCGAAGCGCAGATAGCGTGGCAGTCAACGCCATAACGGACGAAGGAAGTCGAGGGAGCCGAAACACGAAAGCGAAGAGGAAAACAGGCAGTGCCTGATAAAGTTGTTACTTCGCACTACCGACGCGAGCCGTGCCGTTGGCGCGCACCGCTTCGGAGGACGTCGAGTGCTGGCTCTCGCAAGCGCATCGCGCGCGTTCAGCCACTTGCCTTGCGAGCAGTTTCTCCTTGAAAACGAACTACAATTGCAACGGGAAAAGGAGGACCAAGGAAATAAACACCCAAGAAGGCTCACAAAGTGTGCTGAAAATGACGGCACAACAATGCAACTTCGCCTTGGCGATTAGTCCCTGATGCCACGTTTGTGGTACAGGCGATGCATTCTTTTGCTGTATACGGTCCTTAAAATACGGCACGCATAATTGCATTTCACTTCATCACTCGTGACTTGAAGCAAAGATGCCGAGCTCAGCACGAAAGAACACCTGCAGATCAGTCTCATTTGAAATCATCGGTGAGAACAAGGGTCCGCACAATTCTGAGAGCTAAACCGTTGTCTAGGAATGCGGCCGCAAGCCAAAGCTCGCACTGAGTAAAGAAATGCTAAATTAGTGGCTTACGGAGCAACACTTGTAACGGAGGACGGTTACGTTATTGTCGACGAAAGTTTTTTGAGCGTGGAAATATCGAACACCAGCTTCGATACTTAATCGCAGTTCTGCAAAAGCCAAAACGCGCAACAGAATACAAGCGTACCCTCACTGTGCGACTGATGTACAAAACCAGAGAAAGCGTAGGGGCACCATTGATGAAGGGGCCATTGATATGGATCACTTGATGCTTTCTGCCCGAGACGCCAGACGCAGTCTATGTGCCGCTCGGTTGGCATGAAAGATACAGGAGGGGAGGCCGTTGCCGCTAGGCTGGAGAGAGTGTACGCAAAAAAAAAAAAACAATACGGCAAAGGGAAGCTCAGTGCCATAGACTCGGAACTCCGGAGAGATGAAACAACACACCGAGTTTACACAGGCATCCCAGCCCGTTTCGAAGAACACGAAAGGAGAACGTTCTGCTGCGTTTTAAGCGCACACAAAAGCAAACTGTCTGTGGCGCGGGGAAATAAAGTCGTGTTCACTTTTCCACAGATAACTCGATTGTTGGTTGCGGATACAATGTTCAGCTTATCCCTTTTGGTTGCTAACGTCATTGTTCTGATTCTAAAATCTGTTTGCTCGGACAGTGCGGATTTTGATACGGCCACGATTGCTGTGCGGCGTAGATACCGAACACGCGATAAAAAGGAAAAAAAAAATCGCAAAAACGGACGCTTCTCAGTTTATGTAACGGGTCGCTCATAGAAGCTTTGGCGTTCTTATCGTGACTCATCGTCATCCGTCATTACGTAACCATAATACGATGCCTTACGCAAATCCACTTTGGTACGCTTACGAAAATGAAGCTCGAGAGAATAATCCTGTCACTTCCGTTCTTGTAACGGGGCACAATCAACACCACACGGACACGAGGCAGTCGTAACCTGATCGTGCCCGCCACGTTTGTCTGTTATCACGTAAAGACAACTTCTGAAAACTAGACTGAAGATTACTCGTATGTCATCGTGTGCAAAGCGAAGTCGGCACCTTTTCAATATGCCTCCATTGCCAGCTTAATCTGAAAGAGCTGCGAACGACGCAGCAAATTAAATTGAGGGTCCGACAAGCGCAAAAAGAAGCAAGATGGATTCACAAATTTTGTTCAATGCAAACAAATTTCTAGGCGCGTTCACTGCAATGAATGCGGGGAATAATCTTAGCAAAGTCTAAGAAGAAAACAGAAAATTAATTAATTTTTTCCGCGTACATGGTGTTACCGCATAGCTGCTTGAACGGCTGTTGACGCACCGGTAAGAGAGGTCCTTTTCGGTTCTGCCAAGCGCAGTGATAAAGCAGAACGTCTGCAGTTTAGCAGCAGGTTTCGAATACAAGCAACAACAAAAATAAAAGCAAAGCGCGCAGTACATCACAAGGGCTCATGGCGAGGATGACGAGGCGCTTGAAGCCGCGTCAGGTCATGTGGTTGAGGCCTAGCAGCGTGTTCATGAAACTCGGGGCGGTGTGCGCCAAAATGTGTCCCGCTAGAGTGGCGTCACGCAACGTAGAGAACTCACAAACTGTGCACGCCAGGAGCCACGGGACAAGACAGTGACATTCGATTCCGCAGCTAACAAACCACATATGCTATCTGCAAGAACGTGAAGCTGAAATCTGGCATCCAAAACTTTGTCGCATCGTACTACGTAAGGGTGTCTATGGGTGAGTGGGTGTAGGAAGCGACACGATACGGGCACTCCTCGTGGACACCGAGCGGTGAGGCACCGCGAGCAGCCAGAGGCCGCACGCGGGGCAGCAGCAGCGGCAACAGAACTGGGCTCACCGTTTACGCAGACAGGCGGCGGGTGGCAACGTGGCCGTTCCGGGAAACCTGACGCCCTCCAAAGAAGTAGGCGACAAGACAGGAGAGCGGTGCTGCCTTAATTAGACGAACGGCAACTGCGCATCCCGGGCATCCGAGAACATGCAGACCGACTTCGTCTGAAACAAGCAACAAGAGCGGCACGGCGCGATAAGCGTCCGAGTGGCAAAGCCCCGTATTAGGACAGAAAGAAAAAAAAGAAAAGGCATCGATAAGGGATTTCGAGGTGCTTTCGTCTGCCCGTCAATTTATCGGGCTCATTATCACAAAGGAAATGGCGAGACCTAAGAAGCACTCAGGAAGCCAAGAAGGAGAGCACGAAGAAGTAAAAAAAAAGAAAAAGTGGCAGACTGGGATCGGCAGCGTACGCGAAAAGTCCCGAGCTCTGGGGTCACGATCCCCGAAGGCGCAGCGGCAGGCGTATCTAATTAGAGTGATTAGTGTGACGGGGCTATCTTTCTTCGCGTGATAAGGCAAAGAGGCACTTCGAGAAGCAAGAACGAGAGAAGAAGAAAGAAAGAAAAAAACATGAGCGGTGCAGTTTTTGAGGCGGCATGCCAGCCGCAGAGCAAACGTTCGAGACGGCGACGCTGCAAGGAGCGCCGCTGTCGAAACACCGAATACGTCAGGAAAGCAAGAGAGATACCATTCGTACGCTGAATAAACAAAGCTCGTCTTGTAAGATAACCAGTAAGGTGGACTTGAGTCAAGTGGCACAAAAGGCTGGTTGGCCGGCCAATCTCAATGCTGAACACTCAGACAGCCGCTGCCCTGTCGGCTGTTTCTCACAAGTCGAGAGCGTCAGCGGCCTTGCCGGGTGCGAGTACAAAGGCCGCGATGAAAACGCCACCGCAGCCGGGGATCGAGAGAATTATAGAACTGCAATTGAAAGAGCCACTGAGGGAATAAGCTGCAGCAGGCGAAGGCGTGCTAAAAGCTGCTCAAGTACGCTTGGTAAAACATAATTTACCTACTGGTGCGTCATTTCGCGGCGCAAAATACCTACATTAAATGTCTTAACCAGCATTTCTGTATTGACTGTGCAAAAACGGAAAAGAAGCAAGAGGTAACACAAGATCAGTAGCCACTCGTTGTTTCCTAAGCGTAATTCGGTCTTGGACACATATGGCGGCGATATTAAGACTGGGGTTAAGCTCTGATCGACGTTAAGCTGATCTCATCTGTTCGCGCCGCAGATGGAAGTTGATGAAGACGACGATGTGCAATGCACAGCGCGAGAGTGCGTTGCAGTTTCTCCCCCGCCGTGGGTACGTGCCATTCAGCCTGAGGACATCATCATCATCATCATCAGTTTAACACCAGGCGTGATCGACGGCGGCGATAGCATATAATAGTGCTCTCGTGCAGTGGCCAGCGAAGCTGACCCTTTCGGGCCACCGTGGGTTCGAAACCCAGTCGCAGGAATATTTATTTCAGTTCTGCACCCTCAAGGTCAGGGACGCCACAAGAGTCTTGGTTGAGTTTGACTTCGTGAAGTAGTGCCTTTGCACTTAAACTTGTCTTAAGCTATCCCTCAAAAAGTATCTTAGAGATATCTGTTGCTGTTTTAATGGATGCCATGAGAGGATTGTAGGCTGCCAATCAGACGGGGTGGAACACGTAAGCACGCTGCAAAAGGCGCCCATATAGCATACCGAAGCTGGTGAAAACGGGAGTGGAGAGAAAAACAAGTGGAAAAGAAAAGTAGCTGCACGCAGCCGAGAGCTTCCATAGACAGGGGGCCATGGAATGCTGCTCCGCTTTCAGCGCGCGCATTGTTTGAAACGGGAGGGAAAGGAAGTATATGATAGGGTCAGCTCTGTAATACCGCTAGTGCGCAAAAAAAAACAAAAACGAAGAGGCCGCAGCTCCGAGCGGCGGCCAGACTCCTGCGGCAGGGGGAGGAGGGGGGTCACAAGCGGCCAGAAAGAAAGAAAGCACGCCGAGGAGGCGAAGAGCAAGAAGAGGGGCGACGCACCAGAGGTGAAGCAAGGACAAAGAGCCCAGCCAGAAATTACTGCAGTTCCACCATAAGGCCGAAAAGGAAAACGTGCCGCTGGGGAGGCGAGCAGAGCACACAAATGGCCGCCCAGATCCGTGAGAAAAGCGATAGGCCGAGCGAAGGGGACAGCAGCAAGAGAGGGGGCGCCGGCCAAGCGGAGCCGAGCGTTGGCCAGTGACGGCGAAGTCATTGTTTCGGCTTCATCTTGTTCAGCCATTCCCGTTTTTGATCCTACAGCAGCGACCTGTCATGATCGAGCGCCAGGTAGGTACCATTTTGCCTGGCCCCGACGTAACCGGCGGGCACCGCTGTTCTTTGAACCCTTACTGCCGTGAGACGTTCCCCTCAGGCTTTTATTTGTTCGTTCTTCTTCAAAGCCTCGGTAGGTGAGTCGAACAAGCGGCGCGGTGAGAGCGAACGCGCGGTTCCGTTTCGGCTACAACTGGGCGCCAGGACGGCACGCTCTGGCCGAAACGAGTTTCCCTCCTTGTCACAAAAGAGCAGCTAATGGACCCAGAGGTGTGCGCCTTGCATCGTGGAGCCCCACCACGCGGCCCGGCTTGTCACTTCTCGCGCAGCTGGTCCCCCTCTGAAACGCCCTCGCCGAGTGTGCTGCCCCCCATTAGGGCTCGCACGCGGCCCATGCGCAGTCGGCAGGGCGCATTATGGTCCGCGAATGTCCACATTATTTCGGCTCCTTCTTCGAGATGAGTCGCAAGAAACGGCCCGCCAAATCACCGCGCTGGACGCGCCTGCGAGGGGGAAACCGGCAGTGGCGTCGCACGGAAACGGCTCAGACAACATAGCAGAAATTGCACCCTTCTGGCTGCTGCCCTGAGCGAGGCAAGAAGGGGAACTATAATGCAAGGCAAGTCGCAATACTGGATATGAGGCCCGCACCATCGGACAGGCAGCAGCGCCTTTTTTATTGCGAATGAAGGAACAGGTGAAGCCGTGGCTTCGGCAGCTATGACGTCGAACAACGCGTTAGTGGCGACTCGCCTTCTTACTTGCTGCGGTGGAAATCGGCACGTACTTCTCCGTTTTGACCAATCGCCCCGCCAAAAGAGCGTGATCGGGTTAAAGGCCGGTGTAACCAAGGTGAACTCCTTGAGCTTCCTCTCGGCCCCGAAAACAACAAATGGCGGCGAAATCGTAAAAACAGAATGCACTGCGGGCTGCAAGTAACCTGATATCCACTCGTAACACAGGCTATTGTCGCCGTCGTCACGATATGGCGGTTGGAGTTATGATTATATATATTACGACATAAAAGAAGAAAAGTGGAAGAGAATGGCTGCGCGCAAGACCGCGACTTCTTTTTCGCTGTGATCGCTCTGCAGCCAGCATATACACGGAGATGTGTGGCCTTCTCCCTTCATATTCCTAGGCTGCAAGTTCCATTGCTGGACGCCGCCGGGGTATTGAAAAAAATGGAATGGCGAAAAGTATCACGTAATCCATAAGTGGGCTTGACGGCCTAAGCTGGCATGTAGCCTACTGTCACGGCATCATTCGTAGCATACGGCAACTTTGTGCACGTGGAAAGGCTATAGTAATTATTTTTGTTTCAGTGGTGCCATAAAAGGCCCTTCCGCCAGCATTCAGACAGTCATCCTCGTGCTGCAAATGTCATTGATAAAGGTATCGCGACACCACAAGGGGTTAAAATCTTGCTGAATACGTTTTTTTTTTCCTTGCCCAGTAACGCCCCAGCTTGCACACGGGCTGGAGTCGGAAGCACAGGATTGTTAAATCCCTTCAATGTTCGTGTAAGGCAGCGCTCACACGAACGGCTTCGATTCACATCTCTCGTGCCAGTGAGCTGCTAAGGGAAGCTACGTCATTGTGTAAGCGGTCTGCTCACTGCCAGACGTGCTCTCATCCGTTTCGTGGGATTTTCGCGGTTCGGTGCAAGGCTTAAAATAAACCAGCACTCGGCTGGTAGCCTCTCGTCAGCGAAGATAAGGATTGCTGTCATCCTCACGGACAGTTTAGCAAGGCGTAAGTGCTTCGCTTGCTCCTCGCCTTGCACTCCCTTCTCTTCTGCCCGCGCTCATCAAGCACGCAGAGGCGAGACGGTGCAGCACGCTTTTCGCCTCGGAAACTGCTGCAGGTGGCGCGTTCGCCGCCGGCCGCACTGGACGTGTTTGCGTTGCGCGAGCGGGCGGGCCTGGTCATCGCAGATTTCTCGTGCCGCATTAGCGGCTCACCTCTCCGCCCCCCCCCCCCCCCCACCGCTTCCTTGCTTTCTTTTTTTATCGCCGAGAGGGAAACGATTTCAGACGGAGACGCGCCAGGGAAAGGAGCGGGCGAGGGCCAGGCGCGCCACAGCGCCTGCGCCGCCAATCCCAAAGTTGTTCATTATTACTTCAAAAAGGGCGGGATCCCCTCCTTCGGCCTGGTTCGAGCGAGCGTCGCCTCCGCCATCTTTTACTTCCTCTCCTGCGCTAAGTGCAATATGCCTCTCTAATCACGGAGGCCCCCGCCATGATTCCCCTCCGGAGCCGCGAGACGGCGGAGCTGCTGCAGGCGCCGGTCCGAGCTCCTGCGGCGGCTGCTGCGCGCTCTTTTTTATCAATTGCCGCTTTGTTTGGGGGGCTCGCGCCGCCGGCCGGCGCCTTCGAGGGCGCCCCCTGCCGGCCGACTTCCGCCTTACGCGCGCACGCCGCCCCGAGGCGCTCGTGCCAACGAGCCTGTCGACGCGGCTGCAAACTAAACAAAACGGCGCCGTGATTATTGCAGCAGCGCGTCACACGCGGCCACCGCGAGAACGACGCTCACACATGCAAAACTGTCCGGAGACGCACGACGCGGGAACGGCCCGTTCACTCCGAGGGCTCAGGCTGTGTTCAGAGAGCGCTGATTTCTCCCTTTCTCGCATGCGTTCCTCCACAGTTCTCAGCGTCCAGAACTGACCAGCTCTCTAATAGAGGTGCGCATCAACGTTACGAGGGAGAGAGAACAGACCTCGCAGCTGAGAGAGAATGGAGGCGAGAGGGCCCGCAGCGCAGAAGAGCATCGCACTCAGAGCGCCAGGTTCGGAACAGCGCATCCTTTCTGCGCGGGGTCATGCGAAGGCCGAACGACCCGAACGGACAAACAATGCAGGCGATCGCGGAGCCCAGCGGCCACCCAAGGGCGTATCTGTCTGGGCTGGACTGGGCAGACCACCTAGGCGCCCGCGTCGTCAGCGCTTCGCTCGAGCGGTCGAGGCGTGCGAGAGGCTTGGCTGCCCCGTGGATACTCGTCACTTCTGGGCAACTTCCGAACGCCCTCGGAAAACGCTGCCTGTCAAGCCAAGAGGCCGTTATTATCCATCGTTTAGCAGCAAGCCGAGCCTGCTGCAAACGAACGGCGCGGAATGAAAACACCGAAAGATCAACGAAGGCTGCAGGACACAAGAGGAGCGTTGTCAGAAGCCACCCGTTTAGCGACGGCGAAGAAAAGAAACCGCGACGTCAACGAAAAAGAAGCAGAGTACCAGGTTCGACACGACGTGTAGAAATGTATACAATCGCATGGTCGCACATAAGTCGTACTTCAAGAAATTTTGCTTTGTATAACACGTCGAGACGGAAATACAGAAGAGCGAAGTGCCGCGCCTTTCCATGCGTATACTCCAGCGAAGGGTGGTTGAAGTCCTCTTTCATACCATTCCACAATGCAGTAAAGGTGCCACCACAGCACAGTTTGCTCAGTTATAACCCGGCTCAGTACACGAAGACATTCGCTTTGTTGCACGAATGCACAATAATTGTTTTGTTTTAATTATTTGCCTAAGAACAAGGGCAGTTGTTTCACTGCAATGTCGCTGTTTCAACCAGATCTCGTGGTTTCTGGTGGAAGGGAAAGAAAGGGAGAACAAAGGGGGGGGGGGGGGGGGCAGGACAAGTCTAACCAGATGAGCATCCGGTTTCCGCGCTGTGGGGTGGAAAGAACCGCGATGCAACGTCAAATACTTTCGGACAGGTCATTTTCCTCCGCAAAATACATCAATATTTTGAAAGCCTTGCGAGCTAGCCAGCGGTAGGCGAACGGCGGCCATCTG
The DNA here is from genome assembly GCA_030143305.2 of Amblyomma americanum. Lineage (NCBI taxonomy): Eukaryota > Metazoa > Arthropoda > Arachnida > Ixodida > Ixodidae > Amblyomma > Amblyomma americanum. Next base: position 58,129 of record JARKHS020021759.1, on the reverse strand, counting down.
TCAGGCAAAGATCATGGTTTGCTAAACACACGCCCAAATAAAAAATAAATGAAAAAAATATCCGGACGGTTACGAGTTAACTGGCTTGTGATCGCGAAGAAATGGAGAAATATTACAGTGGATGCCTCGTATGCGGGAGGTGCAGGGCTCGTAGGTGAGCGATGCATTTTCACTACTTCAGGTGCCCGGAAGTCGACTTGGCGGATGTCAACAACGGGGCAGAACTGAGGGAAGAGCTAAGAACATCTAACGCTGTCAAACGCGGTCTGCGACCTTTTTGAAATCGCAGGCGTCAGCAGGCGGGACCATTAGTGTGCAGATAGAGTAAGGCTTTGTAAAAGCCGCTCCAAACCAGTCTACAGATGAGATACCTCGCGTTGGTGTAGTCCGGGAGGAGGTTGTAGCCGCAGCGAAGGGTTTAAGGAGCGCAGCTGGGTCTGCAATAAATTTGGCACGTCCGAATTGGATGCTGGGCTATGAATCCATGTCACATGGTCCGCCTCGACAGTGTAACTTCGGAGACAGATGTGATGTCCATGCGGCCTCATCGGCCTGGTAGCCACGAAAAGTACTTTTGCAGGCTGTTTCATACAGCGTCGTAGTGCATTCCGATGAGCTCAAATACAAATTGTTCGCGAGGTCTGTGTCGCAGGGTTGGCTGCAGAGATAGTAGGGCCGCCTTCGATGTCGGTGCCTTCGATGCCGCCCACTACTGAAGGGGGTCCGAGATCGGCAACATTCAGCGTGGTGATGTTCGATGTCTTGAACATGAATATAACAGAATTTGCAAGAAAGAGCACAGCTCAAACGCCGCTAGTCTATGTAACCAATACGTTGCAGTAAATGTGCGTGTGGTCCCTGCGTTTCTCATGCAAGAAAAGCAGAGACAGCTGACAGAGCGCGATCGACAGCAAGACATTCTTCACTTTGAAGTTTTTCGCGTAAAACGACAACAGACGTTCCTGGAGTATCATCGCAGTTGTCGAAGGCTCGCTCCACTAAATGACTTTCAGCTTCCTCTCTCCTCGCTTGTTAAAGCGAAAAGGAAACGCTTCGACCAGTAGAGCACCGACTGAACCCCTATCCTTCTGTCTGTGCTCTCTTTGCGCGCGTCTGTACAGAACATACCTAAAATTACGCGCGCCATTCCTCTTTCTCTTTCAACTCATTCACTTTTTTGTCTGAGTACGCCACTTTCAGCCAGCTTGTAATGATGGCAGGCAAACTGTAACAGTGCTCTAAATTTATTACAACATTTTGCATGGCTTGTAGCTAGTTTCCAAAAGGCTGTGATGAAAAGTGTATACAGCCAATTTTATTCGTGGATTGAGCGGTACAAGGAACATTTATCAATCCAGTCATTTATGCTTGCTCGTTTAACTTGAGACCATCAAAACGGCCGTAAAAACACGCGCGGTTAAATTGGTGCAGACCATGTTTATTATCAAACTTCCTTTGTCCCCGGTGCAAAGCAATGACATTTAGACACACAAAAATATGACAAGTTTACGGTCTTCAGTTAACTCCCCGACGTCATGAACATGATGAAACGAATTAGTGGTGTCCTCTATTAATTTCAGTTATGTGCTTTGTAACGTGCAACCGTAACCGTAACAACTTAAGGGTAAGCGTCTCATACATGCGCGTCAAGCAGCAGTGATGCTTTAAAACGTCACATTCCCAATGCGTGACACACCGAAAACTGGTTCATTCGTTCAATTTACGTTTCTCCATCCCTGTGAGTTAGTTTCGAAATATACATCCAAGCGATGACGGGGGCATCCCTGAATTGTAAGAAATTCTGACAAGCTTGAGTTTCGCACCAAGTAAAGCTCTCTGCTTTCCAAAGAATATATGGCGGTCTCGGCATGTAGCAGGTGCTGCGGAAACTAAGACTCTCTCTTCATTTCCAGCCTACCTGTTGCACTCAAAGGAAAACTGCCAGCTTTCTCAGCGAGACGCAGTACTTGCAAGCCGGCTCTTGACAACAAGACTCTCCGAGAGCGCCCCCAAGGCGGCCCGAGCGCCTATCTGGTCCTCTTTGCCCAGAGAAGAAGGAAGAAAGCGTCGGCTGGCGTGTTTAATTATGTCATCGGCGCGAAGACCGACAGCCTAAGACCACCGCGCGCTCGCGCCGCCAATTAAGCGGCCTGCCGGAATTAACGGCGCCGCTTTCCCCGGCCGGCCCTTTCCCCGCTGGGCTCGCGCGCGGGGCTCCATATTGGCCCCCTGTGACCGCTCGCCGAAGCCTTCAGATTATGGACTTACTTCTTCCAGGGCTGGATTTGTACCCGGGCTCCCAGGGGTGCGACTGGACGCGGCTCATGTTTGTGCGCGCCTCATTGCCGGCTCCTTCCATCGGCGGACGGGCCCCCCCGTGGCCGCCGCGGCGTGCACTTGTGCCTGCGTCGCTTAATTCCGGCGCAAATGGCACCCGCGGTCCAGACCCGTCGACGGCCGCTGAGGAGGTCACGTCTGCGCTTCTTAAGGTTCTCCGCGGCGGCGGCGCTGTCAGGTCTCCGTCACGGCGGCTAACGAGCCGACACGCACACCAGCGGGCACAGCTTCGCCGAAGAACGAGGGACGGCTGGTCTGCGAGACCCCACCGAAGACAACCCCCCCCCCCGTAAAATACAGCGTCGGGCGAAGTTTAAAGCGCCCGCGGATGCCGATGCCGCCGCCTTGCAGGGAATATACCGTTCGTTGTTCGCCAGGGAGCGGTTTCAGTCCGGACAACCTCCTTCATCCGGGCCTGTCATTCAAGAAGGTGACAGCCCTCGCCGTCAAAGACAGACCACCGGGACAAAATCACCCTCCTCCGAGCGACATGGTCGGCACGGCTGGTCCCCGAGCACAAGCAGCACGCCGACGGACAAAGCACGCAGAAAGAAAAAAAAAAACCCGCCCGTACTCACAAAAACTGTCTCCAGCCGCGGGCGCAGCCTTATTTTTTTTTGCCCACTCCTGCTCGCTCATTACTTTGGAATGGGCCGACGATGAGCGTGCGGCGCACAAAGCACGCCGTGACTGCAGCGAGCGCCAGCCGAGCGCGGCGAGCCGAAGGGGCGCCGCCGTTTCCTCCACGCTCAATTTTTCGCCGAGTGAAGTGACACACTTCTCGCGACAACCTTCCTCCCGCCTTCCGACTTGCACAATGAGCGGCAGATATAAACGAAACGTCAATACAGCGCAGCGGCGGCGGAGAGAGCGTCCAGTTCCTCGCGGCTTGATTCTCTGGCGAAACGCTACATTCGACACAGTCGCAAAAGAGGCGACAATGAAAAGAAGAGTAAGTGCTGTTGTCAGCGCGGAAAAAGAGGAAAGAGACCCGCAGAGAGGAAAAAAAAAGGAAGAATTGGGAGGAGGGGAGGAAAATCACTGGCGATGAAGACGGAACAGTGAAGTTGCGCTAAAAAAAAAAAGAAAGAAGTTTACGTGAACGAGCGAACGGAATTATCAGAGATGAAAAGCAAAGAGAGAAACTCAGGGGCAAAGGGTTCCAGCCTTCGGTGACGTGGGAGTGCGCGCTCGAAGCGCTACGAAGGGATAGCAATCGGGATAGCGGCGAGGGAACCGAACTGTGGCCGCCATTGTTCCGGTGCACCGCTTCACCCCCGGCACGGCTGCTACGCCGCGCACGCGATGGATCAGGCCGGAAGCACGAATGCGACGTTTCATCTGCTTCCGCATTTCCAGGCAGACCGCATCTCTCGGGCCCGAAAGGGGGACACGGCGGGCCGGGGAAGGGGACGACGCCGAGGATAACCTTGCAGGCAAAGCTCGTGCAGGGAACGCGAGCAGCACGCGCGCCGCACACGCGCGGCCTTGGCCGAGTCCCGCGCACTCCCCGCCCAGACAAAAAAAGTAGAAGAAAGCCACAAACGAAGCGCAGCCAAAAGTCCCGGATTCGACACGCGGGCCGGAAAGCAAGGGGTGGAGTTTTGCCTCAAGGGGTTCAGACCCCCGCCGCGACGCCCTCGACGCGCGCTGCTTCCCCGGCGGTCGGAGCAGGCCCTCTGCGCACCCCTCGAAAAAATTGGGTCACGAGTCGCCCCCCCCCCCCTCCCAACTCCCCTTGTGGCGGCACATGCACCCCCGTGCGCATAGACGGTGGGGGGGGGGGGGGAGGGGGGGGGCTCTTCCAAAAAAACGAGCCCCGCGCGCACAAAGGAACGCGAACAACGACGACAAACTTTTTGCGTGTCTGCGTCCCGAATGAGCTGTGCTCGCATGTCCCTTTTCACCGAGTCCTCCCCTGCGCTCGCCCCACCTTATTTAATCCGCCAGTGTGAGCCGCCATTTGTTGCAGGAGCAGCCCGGACTCGCGCCGTAACTCCATTTTCCTTCCAAGTATGACAAGCTTCCCTGGAGCTCCACGTTCGCAGGCCCCAGCAACGAGTTTCGGCTGAGGCAGTGAGTGAGGATTGGACTTCACCTGAATGCATGGCGGTATCGCGTCAGAGCACGCAGCCTTGCCCTGTCGCCACGACACGGGGACCAATAAACACAAAAAATATGCGCGCATACGCATGTGATTTGGGGACGGCAAGCAACACGACCTAGATGTCATAAACACAAGTAAACGTAGATAACAGCCGTGCCGCTGCCAGCCGAATTTTCCGGGGAGAGGAAGTGGGGCAAGTAGGGAAGGACAAAAGAAGAGACCACGAAGAGGTTTGCGGGTTCTTGCTTCCGCAACCCCTGCTCCACACTGTCTCTACGAAGCTTCCCGTCGCGTCGGCAGCAGCAAATATAAACGTTACCAGTTCAGCAGTGAACGGAAAAGAGCTATTTCGATGTACAGACGCAACTAAGAGGAAAGCAACCAACTTCCTGTCCCGCCCAACATGGACGCGTATGGCGTAAGCCTCCATCTTTCCCCTCAGTTTTGTGACGCACTTGTGGACGGCAAAAAACACACGCCGGTTTTGTCGCATTGTTGTGTCAGTAACAATAATACAGTTTATACGCGTCTCAGTTCTTTATAAAAAACTGTGTGTTTGTGTGTGTGGGTTGGGGGGGGGGGGGGCACCTAAGAGACTCACGTAATAACAATAAACGCCTGAGGTGGGATTACAGAAAGAAAGGAAATATAGATATGTACCAATGAAAGTGCCTTGTTCCCACGGAGAGGCGGATTTGCGGGTAGCTCTTGGAGGGGTGGGAGGGGGGGGGGGGGGGGGGGAGCAATCCCATTTGACCATTTGAACCACAAATTTCTTGCATTTTCTTGGACGAAAAAAAAAGAAATGGGATTCAGCATGGTTAAACTATGCAAAATTTCTCGCTTTGGGAGGGGGGCGACCGCCCCAACATATTCAATATCAAACAGCTAACCTTCTAAATAAAATACAAGAATTAACATATCTGAGTGCTAATGTCTCCAAGAACACGTTTAGAGCTGTGCTGCTGGAAAATAACTTGGAATTCACTTAATCTGGCATGTTTCTGTTCCTAATTTGTATTTTTTAGGAGTGCATTATTGTTTTGAATCTTGCTGTTTGTTGCTATTATGTTGTTGCTAAACTTGCAACAACCATGTTCAGAATTGTGTTACATTTGCATCTTTGTACTAAGTATTTTGTGTTGGCATGTACGGTTTACTGTTTTCTGGATACGCTCATTTTTTTCGTTACATGATTTATTTACTTTTTTTCACCTCAGTGCTGTGTGACATTTTCTTATTTCCCCCTGAAGATTTTGGTGTGAAACGTTTTGCTTAAATCTATGTCAAATGACTGTTTGCGCCAAACTGTATAGACCTCCTTCACCCCACGACGCCACGAAGATGCGGTGGCGCTGATGTCAGCAGCGACTTTCGCATAGTAGGCAAAATAGGTTCCACCTGCCCGTGCCTACCGCAGCTACCGGCGGCTGCATCATGCCTGCGCACTGCTGAAGCAGCATGTATTGACCAGCTGCGTCACTGTTGGATCCGCGTAGTAGCATAAAAGGAAATTTAAATTGGCCTCGATGGGTTTCTTGGAGAGAGAGAGAGAGAGAGAGAGAGAGAGAGAGAGAGAGAGAGAGAGAGAGAGAGAGAGAGAGAAATATCGCATATAAATACCGTATTAGGAAACTGGCTAACAGGGAATGGGGTGCGGTAGTAAAGCGCGAAGTCTGGGAGTCGATCGGCACTGCCACTCAATGTACTTAATAGCATGCAAGTTACTGTGTCCATTCACCTGAACATCAGCACAGTGCGCTTATAACTGCGCAAGGAAAAAAAAAAGCCCATATATAGCTGCACACGTATTTATCACTTTGAGCCGGTGTGCACGGGGGCGCCGGCAGGTTCACTCGCCCCCAAGGAATGCGTTCTTTCGTTAATACTTTACTTGAAAGTGTTTACTTTCAAGTACTTTTGTTTACTTGAAAATGTTTTTTTCAATATGACCGACGTAATTATTTGATTCGAGTAAAAAAAGTCTTGTAAGTTCTTGCGCGGTCACGTTGGCGTGCTTAGAATAGCGCATCTTCAGTGTGCTAAAAGCCAGATGCTTTTTCATTGCATCATGCATGTGTCATGTTTCATGATGTAGCCCATGATCGCGAAGCTTGTTTGGAAAGAAGCAGCCGCAGGCGTGCTACTAACAGACACGTGGCGGGATTGAGAGGGGACGCGGCAATGAAAAGTGTTTTCGCTATTTATGCATGCAATATGTAACTAAATTTGGTGCAAATATGAAATTGCTACGCTATTTTCAGTAATGCGTTTTATTTTTAGCTATACCTGGTGCAGTTCTTGGGTAATCATAATTAACACCCTCGTAAAGTCACCCCAAGGTCTTAAATAATTGAGTAGAAAGTGCGCAAATTTTTTTATGACAGCATGTTCACAAAGCCCTGTTCTGTATGATGACGCTATTAGTTCTTTTTTTAGGCGATCAGTACTTATGCATGCATAGTTATATGAAAACGTTTCTTACAGAAATAACTAACATAGTACTGCACATGTAGGAAAAAAAAATCGAGAGATTTATTACACTCCTCAATGTCTCAGGAATTGTTTGCGACAAATAGAATCATTATATTTTCATGCGTTACGAAATTAGGAAGGTGTAAGTGCAAAGTGTAAGTGCCAATCGCAGAAAATGTGAAAGGTCAGAAAACGAACCTTAACGTTTATTCCCTTGTTTTTGGCCTCTTCGCTTGCGCTTTGGTCAAAGAAATGCGGCACTGAACTCGAAGAAAGCCTCAAAGAAATCAAAGAAATTACTTCACAATTTTCGACGACCACACATCTAAAAAGCGTAATTTATAAATTTCTACTGAATATTTTGCTATATTTTTTCGTCACGAAACAGAAGACCCCAGGGCTAAGAAAGAAAATAACTCCAGAAATCAAAATTTTTCAACAAATCGACCAGTTTAACAAGTGGAGAAAGAAGTCGGTCTGGCTGGTGCGTGATCCTGCGGCTAAAAACAGCGCTTAAGCGAGACAGGAGAATGGGGACACGACGCTGTCCCCACTTTTCGCACAGCGCGACACGAGCGCACGTCTGCTCCGCCGAAACAACGCCAGCACTTCCTCTCACTACTGTCCCGAAGTAAAATCATTCTGGCTAGGGCAGAGCGTCAAAAACTTCCTATTTTATTCAATGCCTAGTGTAGAAATCAACGGCAGAAACGGTTTCTGTTTACTACTAACCATGTATACAATGCACAGTGGCGAACTATTTCTCTGAATACGCCGCACGTGGCCAACGCGAGCTCGTGTGCTTCGAGAAATTACTAAGTTGAAAGCATCAACCCCTGCTGTGATTTGCAGAAACTGAAAACGCGCCTACAAGCCTTGAAAACCCGCGCTCAACACCTCTCCGCGACGCCACTTCCTGGCCTTTTGTCTACCGCGAGCCTGCTAGCGACTGCAGCGCCACCTCGTTTGTTTGCAAATATGCAGGAGGTATATACGGGGCAAGAGCCACAGTCAGGCGTTTCGCCTTTTGCTCATGATCCTCGTTCTGTATCAGGTGCGATGTCAGTGCATGTTAAAGAACCCGACGAAATTTCCGGGGCCATTCACTACGGCGTCCCTCAGCCTGAGTCGCTTTGCGACGCTAAACCCACAAACCACAAACCTCTTTCTGCATCAGAAAGGAAACAGATAGATCAAATCAAAACCCGTGATTTAAATCCGTCCTTGTTCACGCGTAGCAATGCGCAACGGGTGGTTATGAAATCATGTTTTTGGTTCACATTTATGTAGCGCACTCGTCGTTTCGACTAATAAACTAGGGTGTCCAAATATATCAGCAAGCTTCAAGTCAGAAAAGTAAGCGCAACAGTACAATTTACACAGCCGCTTAGAGCAAGAGTTCCAGAAAAGTTTTTTTTTATATCTTGGATAGTTGAACTTAACAAGGGGAAACTACACGCCTATGGAATGGAATGCAAGATTAGCCCTGATCACGTACCCAACTGCAAATGCGGTCACTGTATCTGAACGCACCTTAGCTGCTGTGCAAGGTGACAGCTAATAAGAGATCATATCCGAATGAGGGGCTCGTTAGGGAAGTGGTCTCAATGTTTTGTGTTTAATTAACTGCTCGGATCGTGAAACCTGTACGATGATCGAAGCTGTCTCCAAGAGTGCTGTTGCTTTCGACAATTCGCGACTTTCTGTTTGAAATTTATGAGCAGTGTACAGCTATCAAAATTTCAACATAGGACTTTAGCAGCGTCTTCAACAGCTGCTCAAAACATACTGGTAACGGCAGGAATGTAAAAGCGTCATGAATCTTAGAACCCTACGGTCGTACTGACGTCAAACACACCTCTTCATGTTGAAGGATTGGTACGTGCTACACGAGGTAAAGGCATGTGCTTCATGCGCAGGACGCCCGCAGCAAGCGCGAATTCGTGAGCAGTCTGATGAAGAAGCGCTTAAAGCTTTGGCTCTCGCTCTGATTTTTCTGCAAATCTAGAATCATTAGGGAGATGAAAGGCGCGTCATAGGCTTGTTGCATCTGTCTCTTGTATCATGGACATGACCCAAAGCTCGTGCCGACAGTCTGAACAGAAACGCTGTCGGAAGTTTCATTGAAATGGGGGGTTTGGAACTGTACCGAGACGAACATTTCAGATTTCCCCGGCATGCTTTCTTGAAATCAGTGCTCGTAGAATACCCAGTTTCGCGACTCGTGAACGACGAGGCCGTTGCAAAACGAACGCTGCGGGACCCGTAATCTCCAGTTATTTCACGCCGCAAACTAACGCAGGCTTAGCGACGTTGCCTGAAGCTCTTTATCGGCCGACGGGGAAAGACAAGAGGCCGAAGGCGGCGCGAGTGAGGAGGTCGGGGTGCGGGAAACGGCCACCAGATGGACAAAGAAACAGGCAAAGGAAAAGTAAAAGAAAGGAGGGCGAGTGAAAGGGCGGCGTATCGCGGCCCCGCCGGGGCGACAGGGGGCGCGCGCGGCCCGACCGGCCAGCGCCCAGGTCCAATAACTTGTTCGCCGCGTTAATTAAAGCACCTGTCAGGGCACGGGCCCCGCTAATATTCGGAGCCGCCCCTAAATCAGGACTGCAAACTCGGCCGCCCAGGCGCCATTGGACGGTCGCCGGTCACATGGTACTCGGACCGCGGCCACGTAGCCACCCTCCCTGGCGCGCCGAGCGCCTCCGGACGGCGAGAATCAAAATTAAAATTAATTAAACGGGAGCGCGCGCGCACGTTCCCCCTCGCCCAGCTTAAATCGGGGCCGAGGGCGACCAGGTCCGCGGGCGAATCGCCACGCTCCGCTCAGCGGCATTAATTTATGTGGATGAAAATGGGGAGCAGACTCGGATAAGTACACACGCGGGCCGCGCGCCGAGCGAGGAAGCTGGCGGCCATGACGTCCTCCCCTCTCAGCGCCACGGAATCGGGCGGCCCTCGCAAAACAAGGCGCCCGATCGAAGCTATAATTAAGAGCAGAGCAGCGGCATTATGAAGCCGGCGGCAGCCCCGGGTGGAGGAACACTTTGGGGAACGCTCGCAGCGCCTCCCGCGACTCCAGGCGCCGACGGGAGGGGGAGGCTATCTCTCTCGCACGCGCGCACCCAGGGTCCGCAGGGTGCACAAACAGCTTCACGCCAGCTGCACGAGGCTTGGCGCGCCCACCAGACCGCGGCGTCCCTCCTTTCTCGCACCCCCGCAGAGAAGACAGCCAAGTGCGAGAGAACGTCTCGCACATTGTTCGCTCCCCGTTGGCCCCGGAAACGGCAAAGAAGACGCGGCGCGGGCGCTGACCACAAGCGCCACTCTTCGCTCGCCGACGAGGTGTTAATGGCAGTCACGAAGGAATTCCTGCCCGGGTTTTAGGTCGGCCAACAGACGCGATCAACACCGGATGAACGGACGCTAGATCTTGCGCACACCTCCCGACGGGGAGCGCTGTCGACGAGCGTGCCGGGAAGGCCTGGGGGAAGTGGAGGGGCGCATATTCCCATTTCCTGGAGGCACGCGCTCGCTTTGACCCCACGTGTATAAATATCTGTCGAGCCGCTTCTCGGAGGGAACAGGTGCATTGACTGAGCATTTCTATTCGAAGAGCGCCGATATGGCAGAGCGCCAGTTCTTCGCTCGGGGAGCCCCTCAGAGACGCCGCGGACGGGAGAAGACGCGCCGTCGAGGACGTGTCTTCGGGCGGCAGAGCGCAGCCTAGACGGGAGGCCCCGCGCTATTTCTTTCCTCATCTGCCACGCAACGCTGCGAACAAGCACCGAGGGGCCAGTGTGGACGCCAGCTAGATGCTTGCCGCGGACCAAGGGAAGGAATAATTGTGAAGCTATTTGTTTATTTCCTATTCTTTCACTCATTTACGCTGCAGGCCACATCGGCCTCATGCAGAAGCGCAAATCTACATAATACACCAAGAACACAATCTCTCAATGTAAGCAAGGAAACACGCACGCCTCAGAAGTAACGCTTTGACATGTATCGTGTTTCCAAAATGCAACATGGAGGCAAAGGGTAACGACAAAAGCCGAAACTGCACAGCACAAATTTTCCAAGAATTTTAATTTCTAATGCTCTTCCGGGGAAGCCGAGTTTACTGAGTCCTGGAGCCTATTCCAATAGGAGGCCGATAATGGAAATGAAAACTGATTAGCATTAACACGACGAATTGGCTGTGAGTCGCCTTGTTTTACGGTGGTTTCATGTGGCTTCCTACATCGAAGTGCCCATCTACACTGCTGCAAATAACGTGCCTTCAGTTATAACCGCATAAAAGAAAGCAACAGAAACGAAAAATAAAGCAGCAAATTCGCGAGATGGCCACAAGAGCTTACAAGAGACCTTAGCTTCTGCAACCAGACCAAAATCTTATTCGCAGAAATAATAAACAATACTATTGTAATGGATTACATTACAGAAGAATTTTAATAGGGCTAGGCTAGCCCCATTAGTTGTCTGCCTTATTAGCTCTGCCCACGCGGCTGTGCGATAGAGTACAGATATTGGCATCTGCCAGCGAGATAGCTGTATGGAGCCACGGCGACATTGTGAGATCAACAGATCTGAAGCCCATTATCACTCAGTAACAACGAACTTCCGCTTAATTACGCAGCATGAGCACGGATGGATGCTTGTTCAGGCAACACTTACACATCTTAGCATGGCACAATTCGTGTAGCTCAAGAATTAGAACTCCAGTGCCATCTATTGGTTTCAGGAAATTCAAGCAAATCCTTCTTGAATTTATTTCCATTACCGCGGACCAATATTTTGAGCGCTGTCGTGTACTCCCAGATTAATCAATACGTTTCACCTCTGCATAATCGAGCGCAGTCCATCATCTCTTGATAATCGGCGCGTACACCCTCTCATTTAGCAGCCACGTCGGAGTACGTGCGGTGCCTATGTCGTTGGTTGAGCTGAGTCCAGAGAGAGAGAGCGGCGTTTCAGCCGCCCGGCGGGGCTAATGCCCCAGCTCGCCTGTAAAGCGAGTTTCCGCGCTGACCGCGCGTCGGAGCGCGAGGCGCATCGCCCGCGTCAGCCGACGCCATCTTACCCGGTTCCTTGCCCGTGTTCGCAGCACTAATCCCGCGACTCCCGTAATCCCCAACGCCGAGTCCGACAACCATCCTCAGCCGCGTAGTTAGGGGCCGCTGTGCGCGCCTCCTCCGCCGGGGCCGAGGGAAAACCTCCGCGCGGAAAAGGACGACGGCTTTGTCGAATTAATGAGGCGATAATAGCCGGAGACATTAGGCGACACGGGCGGAGTTCCCGCGCGCTCGAAAATTTGCGCGCGCCTCGAGCGAGCGGGACGGCGCAGAAAAACTAAAGCGCGGAGAGGAGAGGAGGCCTCCTTTTCAGAACGAGCCGGAGAAGAAACACTCGACGCACGCACAAAGGCGGTGGCGCCCTGCGGGAAAAGCCAGGCGAAACAAAAGAGGGTAAATATCTCAAAGGGAACGGTACCGCGCGCGCTCATTGTCTCAAGCCGTTCTCTTGCTGGCGCCGGCGTGTACGCGCGCCGCCCGTTCCGTGCCCGCTCGGAGCTGCACATCTCATTAGGGACGCTAAGAAAACCCCTGCAAACACTTCGCCCTCGGAAGGAGAATTTTTTCCCCCTACATTCTCTCCGTTGCACTAATAGCCAAACGGGAAGGAGCAAGAAAAGAATTTCATAAGCGCGACTGGTGGAAACGGCGCGAGTGCGAGGGCCGTGCTGCCGAGGGGAAAAGACACCGCGCAGCGGCCCCCGCGGCGGCCGGCGTCCAATTCTGTGTCTCGTACTCGCGCGAGCGCGCGCTCTGCACGGAGCTTTCGCGCGGCCGTTCCGTACCATTAATCGCCGCGTTCTCGACTAATTTCTCCCGCAGCGTCCAAGTCTACCGGGCGCTCCGAGCGCCGGTTTCGGCCCTCGCTCTCTTCTTCTCCTCCGCGCCATTATAGCGGCGCCACTTCCGCGCTGCTCGCAATTTGTTCCCCCGGTGAAGAGCCGGAGGCGCCAGTGTTGATCGTCGGGATAATGAAAGTGTCGAACGACGACTCATCTCGCCACGCAGCGCGAGCGGGCCCCGCGCGCTCATTAGGAGGCTTCGCCCGTTCCGCCGGCCCCACTCGGTCATTTTCCCCTCGCGTATAACCTTCGACCAACCGGCGATGGGCGCCATCGCTCGCACGCGCCGCCCCGTTACGAGGACGGCCGCCGAAGCGACCCAGGCTGCGACGAGCGTGGGCGTCGCACGGCGGAGCGAACTTCGAGCAGCAGAGCAACGGTGCTACAAGGACCCACGGACAAGCGTGATCGCGAGTCCGCTCACAGCAACGAGCGAACACTGCGCAACACGTGCCAGCTTTAGGCCTATTACTTTTTCACCCGCCGGCGGAACTCCGATTTGGATGTCGCCCCAACAAGTGGCCGAGAGGGTCCAGATGCGCCGAGCGTAAGGCCGGCAACTCGTTGTCACTCACTACGATCCCGTGCGCTACCTACGGCGACAGGTCGCAGTGCAGGGTTTTACAGTCTATGCTGACCAAAAAGGAGAGGAAAATGTATGGTGAAGTTGTCAACTCCGGGAAACTCAAGAGCAAGCGCCTGTAACTATACGTACGCTGCTCGTGGTCATAACGGGACTTGCGGTGGCCTTGAAACCTGGAGCTTTTAGGCCGAAATCCTAGAAGCAGTAGGTACAAGAAGATTGGCGTAACAGGATCGCTCTTTTTCAGCGACAAATGCAAGCGCGACAAGACATTGCGAGTTTCTTACCTCGAGAATTTCTGGGAGGGAAAAGGGAACGACTGCAATACATGTGGAATGAAGAGGACATCAACGTATAGAACGCGTACACGCACAAAAATAAGAAATGCAGAGATTTACCAAAATGTATGAAACGAGACAAAGCGTTTGTAGTTGCTTGTCGACTCTCGTAAGGCCAGATCTGATTGGTATCCATTCGTTCATGTGCAAAGACAGAGTGAGAGAAGGAGCAGAAGGGCATGGCCACATGGGCGTCGAGTCGGGCTGCTGCGCCCAACAGCCGCAGACTGTGGGCCACGCGTGGCCCCAAAGCGGCAACAAGATTGCCGTTTCACGCAAGCCGAGACGGCCTCTGCGGGGCGCGGCGGCCGCGAGCGCCGGGGCGTCAATTTATGCGCAGGCACGGCCGCGCTGTCGCGTCTGCTCAGCGGCGAGCGACGCCCGTTGAGTGATCGGCTTCTGTTCCCGCGACCGCAGCTCGCCGCCCGCGGCCTCTTGCAAGTGCATCCGACCGAGCTGCGGGCCAAAGATCGCCGCTTCCCTTGCGCGCTTAACCCCGGGCTCGAAACGATCGACTGGCCCAGCCGACCGCGCTTCCCGGCCGCCGCGGCCCGCTTCCTTCTCTTTTTCCTCTTTTCCTTCATCAACCCTCCTTTACACCCCCCTGTCTGCCCCCGCACAGCAGCACGACGCGGTTAAGAACAACGGGAAGTGCTGCTTCTTTCAGTAGACACGCACAAAGCCCAGAAGTGAAGGTGCTCCGTTGTTCTGCGAACAGACGCACGCGTGCCACGGCCACGAGCCGTTGTAAGACGACCGCCCGCGCCTCCTTCGCGCTATAATTTGAAACACGTTTTGTAAGACAGCGTTTCCCACGTTTTGTAAGACAGCGTTTCCCTGAGAAGTCGCTATCCGGATGCAGCACTGCCCTTTCATTTCTAGCGAGCTGACCGAAAATCGTTTCGCACAGCCACCGAGGGATAGAGAACGAACCTATGTCCACGCCTTGTCCGGTGTTGCGGGGGCGAGGGGTATTGTTCTGCCTAGTCCCCAGAAGGATGTCAATGTAATGCTACGCCAGGAGGATCCACAACCCATTTTTGGGCACTCACCGGGGTGGTGCGGACGTAAGGAAGTTACCTGTGCAATATAATCTCGGCGAACGGAAATATGCCGAGAGGAATTCCTGGGCAGCAGGCACAGCTGGTCGGTTTTGTATGGAAGCCAAAGTGAAAGAAAAAAAAAACGCTTTAGTCAGAACCTTGCATCTGGCGACTCTTGGCAAACGGAACTTGACACGGAACCTAAAGTGAAGCTAGCGAGACAACCTCATTGCCGTCGCGGTAGGCATCATTGTTTGTCTTATTTGATGTCGAGTTGTTTTGGGTCTTCGGCACAGGCAGCGCTTTTATTCTTTGTTTTTAAGCGGTATTTATTGCCTCGGGTCATAAAAAGGAAATGGTTATGCAGGTGAAACAGGGGGTATGGTTATATAAATGAAAGGAGGTTGGCTGGTCGAATGAAGTCTAGGGGATGTCGTACAGCCATTTATTGCTGTCACATTTCTCCTGCATTACTCCAAGCCAGGCCACAATTGCAGCTGTGATGCCAGTGTGGCACAAAGATGACGTTAGAACAGATACATATCAAAGTGGTTTCGAAAGGGGCAAAATGATAAGTGTTGATAAATGAGACCGTCTGGAGGGTGATTCGAGAGGAAGTGCTTCATCTGCAGTCTGTAGACGAGTACGTTGGGACTTACACGGAAGTTGGAACATATTTTTATAGGAGTCAGTAACCTCAATGTCAGTGCGGCTCAAGTTTACCAAAATGAGAGCGGAGTAGTCTAGACAGAGCGGAGGCCGATTGAAGCTGAGCCCGCCAGAAACGCTGAACAGGCAGACCCAGGAGTCCGTGTTACGAAGACTTGCGAAGTGCAGGAACCGCGGGTTCAGAAGTTTTTGTGCGTAGCCTACTTGGTCATGGGAGATGCCATTCAGAAAAAGCGGATGCTAGGGGCGAAGAAGACAAGCAATGGAGTTATTTTACAGCGTTGGCTGTTCTTAGCTCGTTCCTAAAAAAAAAAAAAAACGTGGCATCAGCGGCTCAGCCCGCACAGACCACCTCTTGGCACCAACTGGTAAAAATGCATCTCCCACTTTCGAGCCCAGCATCCCGCGCAGACGAGGCCGATGCTCTAACCCCTATAGGCTTCAGCTATGGTGGCTTACTGCTTACAGTGTTCGGTAGTCGGTTGTTGAGGTTTTTTCTTTGTCACCGAAAAAAAAAAAAGAAGCTAATCATGAGATGAAATTATAAGCTGAAGAAATTTGATGCGTCTGGCTTGCTTTATACAGTCGAACATTAAAAAATTGGCGGTGGTTTAGCTCTGGTTAAACCTGGAGTGACGCGAACGCTACAGCTGGCCGAGTGGAACTCGCTCAGTTGAATTGCAAAGTCAGTCTTTCGCCGCTCCGTTTCGCTGGGCGTTCCATCTTCATCTTCGCCCCACTTGACACGGCGCATGCGCACAGCTGCTGCAGCTCGGTTTCGCCGGCGCGCCGCCGACAGCAGCAACTGCTCCGCACCACGTGACGAGCCACGTGGCTGGTCACGAGACCAACCACGTGACAGCGTGGCGGCGCAGCCACCGCCACGGCGCCGCCAAGCTGAAGGCTCGAAATGCTACCGTAATGCATTTATCGCTACAAAAGGCTGAATTTGTCCTTTTCTGCAATTGCTCAGTAGAGTAATACAGGACGCCGTGGACCGTGGCCAGCGTTACCAACTGCTGTTTTCTGAAGCTGAATCCTACTATAGTTGATTTACTGGCGGTAGTTTGCAGCTAGTGCGCACTTGCATTAGATTCGCAAACACCGTCGTCTTTGACCAATCAAGACCCCGGCATTTAGACAAAGGAACGGAATAGAAATAATCAACTCATTTATTGTTAACTCCACGCATTAACGCAGCTTCTTGACCTACCCAAATGCAGAAAATGTGTCCGTGAAGAAAAGCTTGCAAAATTGGCCAATCACAGCGACCAAGATACGAATGTTTATGGGGTCAGTTACCATTAGTGCCATGAATCTCCCTCTATCTTCGGTCAATGTTAGTGCATTCAATGTTGCTCAATGTTGCTCATGTTGCTCAATTGCTCAATGTTAGTGCATTCAGCAAGTGAATTTCATCTTTTTCCTTTTCAGACAAGCATGTAGTACCTCCGCTTTTGCATACGAAGCAAAACATTTGTAGAGCATTATGCAAAAGAATTACCTCCAAAATCGACGAATACGCGCATATCTATTGGATAGGTCGGAGAAGACTCCAGCTGGTGCCAATATTCATATGAATATCAAATGCTGAGTGAAGTAAGGTTACGCCAAGTATGCGGCGAAATAATGTTCGTCGAGTAAGTGCCATCGATAAAGTACAGGACAGAACAGAGCCCGAGGCGATCACTGGAGCCCAGCATGGAGCCCAGCATTGTCACAATGCCACTTTATGCAGTAGCCTTCATTTTGAACAGCAGCATACTGTCGCTCGCCTATCTTTCATGCATGATTTATGCCCCATTGGAACTTCGGAAATACGCTAGGCAACGTGTGGTCGTTCAATGCGCGCCGAATCTCACTACACACAACCGGCGCTGCAATCGGCCAAATGCGGTTACATCGACTGACTCGTTATAGCACGATATTGTTATCAGTAAAAGGTCTGCTGTCTCGGGCGCTATTCAGCATGCGCAGAGCACAACTCTTCTGTATGCGTGCGGAGTTCTGAATAAGTTTAAGTCGTTGTGCGATTCCTATATCACGCAATGGAAGCAAAGTACATTTGAGATTATGATTCAGCTCTAGCGCTGATTAAAAAAAAATAACTTTTCTAGTTAGACTCAGGTCGTGCGTCATTAATGAACTGCTGCATTCGTTCCAATCAATCAATATTAGCGACAAACGTCGAGAGGAAGAGGAGCAACGCACAATGGAATAGTCGCGTGGCTGGTATATCTTAACGCGTAGAAAACAAACTACCGATTTCCGTCCTTCTCAAAAAAGGAAAGCTCCCGGTTTCTAGCAACGTTTCCATTCACTTCTTGTGCCCTCTCCGCCAGCCTGAACACTAAAGTGCCTGGCCTGTACTGTTTCTTTCGTTGTGCACAGTGCAACAAGGGGGGCGGGCTTTTTCGTGCTCACAGCAACAGTCAGGGGATAACAGCGCAGGCGTTTCGGTTTAACAAGTAGCTTCTAATGCAGGATGGCACGCAGGAAGTTTAGCTCTCCTTGCATCAACAGTGACGGTGTCTCTGCGCCAGGTTAAGCGTGCAGGGCATGCAACAGTGACAGTTATAAAATAACGTCCCTCTCAACATAACTACAGTGTGCGCTTTCCCCTAGGAGCATCTGTAGTCTGGTTTTGCGTAAGGTGCGGAAACCCGAGAAGAAACTGACCCGCTATTTAGCTCACCACTACAGACAGACGGCATTAAAAAACGGGATGTTTAAAGGGGACACACACACACACACACACACACACACACACACACACACACACACACACACCCACACACACACACACACACACACACACACACACACACACACACACACACACACACACACACACACACACACACACACACACACACACACACACACACACAGCGCTAACAACTGTCTTAGTCCGTCGTTGGTCAACGCAGCGGGTGTGTGTGTCCCTTCCTTTCACTCCATTTATTTATTCATTTGGGCGCCGTCCCTTTGTGGTGTGACGGTAACCCGAATCCAGCAGCCATGGCATCGGCCGACGGAGCGAGACAAATCCTATGCCCGTAGCTGCAGTCTGGGTTATACGGACGCGGCACTTTTAGTGCGCCGGCAGACGCACGCTCAGCTTTCTTTCCTTTTATTTTTTTTTTCTCGCGAATTATCTTCGCTCAGTCCGGTGGCCCTCGACTCAGCCGGCTTCCACAACGTGCTCGGACGGACGGCGTCTCTCTTTGTCGGTGTCCCCTCGCTCCTTTGCTCGCAGCCGCTCGGCCCGCTGCTTTTCCTCCTTCACCGCCCTGTGCCTCTTATCCTCTTCGTCCTCCTCACAGCCGGACAAAATCAAAAGCTCCGGGATGTGCAAAACGTGCCCCGAGCATCGATTACCATATGTGGAGGAAAGCGAGAGGGAAAATTAAGAGCGCGAGAGGGCAGCGGGAGAGGAGATCGCGTCGGCGCAGGAGCGCGAGGACGCAGCGCGCCGGCGGCGGCGGCGCCGGAGAGTGGCGGCACGGGGGTTGGGGGGGGGGGGGGGGGGGGGTGCGCGGCCGAGCCGAGGGCGCCGCTCTCTCGGGCGCTCTTAATTTAAAGAAGGCGACGCCTCCTCGCCACCGGCGCCCCTCAGCCTCTTTCTGCAGTGGCTTGATCACCTTTTTGCCTTGATTGCGTTTCCTCATCAAGGCTCGCGATTGGCTCAGCGCGGACCGAGAAGGAGGCGGGGCCTGAGGTGTGACTCGTCACGCTTTCGCGGACAATGGGGCGGCCAGGTGGCGAGGAGAAGGGGTGGTCGAGGGCCGCTGCTCGCGAAGGGGGGAGGCGAGCGAGAAGGGGGGGGGGGGGGGTGCAGGGAACGGCGAAACAAAAAAACGCGCTCCAATGCTTCAGAGGAAAGCCTGTTTATGAAAATGAATACACGTCACGCTCGGCGGATTACGGCGTGTACCCGATCACTGCTTCGCACTGCGGTTTGCGAAACACGCAACAATGGCCGGCCTCAGCGGAGGTGCCTCATTCGCTGTTGCTATGAGTCGGAGAGGCACAAAAGGCTCTTCTCGGCGAAGTGTAGCAGCTGCGTAGGAGCCAAATCACTTTGTGATATTCTACTCCTGTCGTTGACTTTAGAAATGACCTCCACGAGGCGGCAATCAGCAAAGCTATAGGTCGCGGGACTTGCTTGGACAAATTCACCGCGCGAGGAACACAGAAACGTAGCATGGTTGTGACATCCGCCGGTTCAAACAGAATGCGCTTGCTTTCGCACCGCTGACAGCTGGTGACGCCATTTCGTAACCGTCTAGCAATTCGCCTGATTTAAGGTGTTTCCCCGGTTTCTTTATCTCAGCGCAGACGAGACCATGATGTGGGCGGCGCAATCCATCACTGAGCGACGCGTCGAAAGTGCTGCCGTATACGATGAACACTTCAAGCGGATAGCTTCATGCAGACCTCCCCCCAGACGGTAATCGCGCGCGAGGTGATTACCTCCTCGAAGATGTTGAAGGGCATGTACCTGTTGTTCAGTTTCCTTGGGCAGCGCATGTAGCCTTTTCTCTGCAAGTGCCGTGTGCACTGGATGGGACTGATGAAGCAGCTAATTTGTGATGAAGCCTTTGACCAGCTTGGCGCTCCACTGCACATCAAGCATTAGCGTTCTTTTTTTGTAGATTTGCAAGAAGCATGTCAGTACAGTATGCTGCATGATCCTGATTTATTTTAACTTTCAAATTTCCATGTTCACGCAGTTAAGAGACCGTTAAGCAGTCAGCCGTCAAGGATGTTTTTCTTTCAACTCCTGGACATGCAATACGAGCAAGCATGGAGGCCTGGACATAACTACCCGATTATAATCAGCAAAACAGGTAGTTCTGTTTTTGCTCATAGATAACACAAAATAAACGTTGTTATTATAAAAACAAGAAATGGCGACCTCAAGCACTTTTGAACTAGATATTGGTTGATATTACGTGCTATTCACGAAGGAGAGACGAAGCCTCTCATTGGAACCTGCATCTCTTCCATTGGTTGTTCCTAATTTATCTGGCTTCGTTTACGCTAAACTCCATACCTGCCGGATTAGCGTGGTACCAGTTCACTGCACATTAATACAGACACGTTAAAGTTTAATTGCATCAATAGCCTTAGAGAGCGTACTATGAATGCTTTATAATATTCATGTGAACGTGCTCTTGGTAGCGTTCAGTGCAGGTCTTTTTATCTAACGGTGTCATGCAGTCATGACTGTCCAGCGGGGAAGTAAGGTGACACAAACCAAACCACCTGACAGTGCTTACTCCTCCTGGAATACTCGTACAGGGTAGTCCTCACTGGTATGCAGGAGTACTATACATCTACTAGAGTCTACTGTTGTGACGACACCAGATGTTTTGAAAATGGTGCATGCCTCACGAATGTACAACAAGTTGAGCAAATAGCACGTCCAGTTTTGCAGACCCGCGCCAGCTAACACACTGATTTAGTTCAAATGCAGAAAAGTTGTCTGACCACTGATGGCGTCTTTCATTAGCTGGCGACTCTTTGACGCCACACCTTTGCGCTCGCATGCGACGGCGTGAGTCGTTTTCATCTTCCATAAATTTGATACGAGATGGATATGAGACCTGATATTGAGTTTCCTGTTTTCAGGGGAACTTCAACAATAGTATACATTTTTACTAGATAGCAAGCCGCGGTAAAGTTGCCGCGAGGTTTAGGACCCGCCAGTCAGATCGGGAAAGTCTGCACTCCAGTTTTAATCTCAGAAACATGCACTGCATTCAGCAGGCCAGCAAAGTGGAGAGCAGTATCCACTTTATGGGTCGCAGCATTTCTGTGCTGATTCTGAAATCACTAAGACAAAGGAGTCGAGCCAGTAGCGCCAATGGGCGGACGCGAATGATGGCATCATCCATCACCACCACGCACGCAGAAGCCCCAAGAGCAGCGTGAAGAATTTTAAGACAGGGTAAATTACGCGCAGAAGGGTTCGTTTTGATCGTAAGAACAGGCTACGGTGAGCGGAATTATTAGCTGCGTATTTAGAAAAAATAAAACGCTTTCATATGAGTCAATTTTTCCTGCTCAGTACGTTCTACCGCTGTGGTGATCGTGGGAGACAGGCATTTTTCTAGGCAAATTTCTTAACAATGGGAAAATTTCTTATCACTGACCTCAACTGTAGCCACGGTACCAGTTATGCCGTACTTATCACTCGGTCTTCGAGTTATTTTGAACGCTGCAATCGTCTTGAAAAGCACTCATTATTTCGCGCGCATTTTATTGGCGGCCATGACTACATGAGGTATTTATCGATGACTACGATTACGCAACTTTCCGCGAGGTAAAGTGCGCGGGAATAGAGCGTAAATATTGGACGCATCTTTGTGTGATAAGGTCGAGAACTAGGCCAAGTGAAAAAAGAAAAGAAAAGAGTAAGAAATGTACTAATAATGGACGCCGGTCTGCGCACAGAAAACATGTCCTATGGCGGTTCCGCCTCTTACGTGCTCGCATTTGGTAGCGTGAGCACGGCGCATCGAGACAGTGTCGTACCTCTGTTACGCGGGTGTTTTCAACGGCAGTTCAGTTCAGCAGCAGTTTACTTGAATGGCAGCTTGGCGGTTTTACAGGGCAGTGTCAGCAGCAGCTCAATTCATCATAGACCGCTACTCCCTGTTGAACGGGTCAGCTGGCAAGATGGAGGTCGACGGCCCCGCGGTATCGGCCAAGTTGGCGACATTTCTGGCTGACATATGTTCTCACATGAAACGAAGGATTGTTGTACTGGCCCCTACATCCATGAAACTGCAACTTTCACAGAACAAAAATGAATAAACGCGCAGACATTAAACCCAGCATCACAAAAATTGTGACCAACCACGCAAACTAAACGTGACTGTTCTGGATTGTCTTGGCTCTGTGCTCTGTTCAGTTGTGGCGTACGCCGAGCACAAAGCTTCGCATATATTGCAATTCAGTAAAATATGTCATGAAATGAGTGTCTAAAGTCAAAATTAACAAAATACAGCTATATTTTTTATTTATTAATGGGCCACAAGTAGCGAGACCACGTGACTATAGGATAGGTTGAGTTTAATTTCTCAGGCGGTACCGTGCAAAAACAGTTGACTGCCGTTCGGTTCAACAGCAGTTTTAATGCTGCAGTGTCGTTCACTTCAACGGCAGCGGAAACTTCCCGTGTAACCGGGGGACCAGTCCCATCTGGAGTGGCAGGGAGACACGTGCGTTGCCGTTTGGGACAACCGGAAGACAAAAAACCTACGACTGTTTCCAGAGATGACAGCTTACGAAACGGACGCACAAAGTTAACCTGTTACAGCGCGCTCTGCTCCACAGACGCGTCGTTCGGCTAATCCGACGAAGCAGAAGGACACCGGCAGCGACGCCGCATTACAAAGTAAGCTAAAGAGGGCACGCCCTATAGAGTAAAGACGAAGAACAACGCGCATGAGCAGCGGCGCGAGGCACTGCAGCAAAGCCAGAGGAGTAAACATCCGTAGCGCTGGGCGACACTTGCTGCTTCCGAGGAGGTGCGCGCGACTGCACGGAGCCTCCTTACGCAACCTCAACGCCAAAGGAGAAGTGCGCAAAAAAAAAGAAAGAAAAGCATTGCAAGCAGCAGAAATCACGGCGGCCAAAAAGAAACGATATCAGGCGCGTACAACACAGGAGGAGCACAAAGGAAGCGGGAAGACGTCAGTGGGAATAAACTCCCCGCCTGGCCCTGCAGCCACCTCCCCCAGAGCGACAGTTCGCTTTCATAACCCATTCTGCTCCATTTACACGAAAGACGCTCGCCAGACACTCAAAGAGCGCACACAAAACGGCTCCCGAGACGAGCGAGGGGCCACGCGAGGAAAACGGGAGGCGAGCGACGAAGGGAGAGGGAGAGAGGAGCCGACGGGAATCGCGGCAAAATAAGCCGCCGCGGCCGAAGCAAAAGACTCGCAAAGCGCGGCCGCCAGCGTCAGCGCCGCCACGGAGGAGTAGAGAGGGGGTGGCGGGGAAACCCAAGGAGCGCGCGAAAAGAGGCGCAAAAACCATAAAGGACAGCATTTTCAAATCTTATAACAAGGATCTTGGATTCGTCGGTGGCGTCGGCCGCGGTGCGAGGTGCAAGCGCCGGGTACTCGGAGGCCGAAAGGAGCGGCAAATAAAGAGCCGCTATACTGTGAATAGATATTTAACGGGTTGAAAGAAACCGCACAAGAAAACGGCGATATGGGGGGAGGCGAAACTTGAGAGAGCACGGCAATAGAGGCGCATATATAACGCTCCACTTTCCGTATGCAAATAGCCAGAAAGATGGAGGAAAGGGGACAGTTTGAGAAATAAAGCCCGGCTCGGGCCAGAGAAACACACGCGCGCGCACACACAAAGCGCACTCCCGAGAAGGGAGCATTTTGGAGCGATTTGTTTTCTCTTCTGGCAGCGGCGTGTCTTTTGAATCCCGATTTCTCCGCTGGTGGCACTCGGCTGACGATCGCGGTATCAAAAGGCGTGAGCTGCGTTGATTCATGTGACTCGGAGAGGCTCTACTCGCAATGGAAGTATCAATGGCCACTTGGCCAGAGTGTGCAAAAGTACAAACGAAGAGCGCGTCTGCACTGCACGGTCGCCTTGCGCGAATCCTTTGTTTAACACCGTACATCCGCAAACGCCTGTAACGGTTGCTTGAGTATGTCACAGCATTGTCTAAATTCCTGGATCTGTGTTCTTCGCCAAGAGCTCCATGTTTACCTTTGCCTTTAGGTCGCAAAAACTTGCACCACTTGCTGCGATTTTGGGCGACTGAAGGTTGAACTTCAGGTTTGCTGCACCCACCTGTAATCAACTAATGAACGACCGCTGAGTACTCGTCGCAGGACACGACACAAAAGGAACATTTCTACATTTTCCTCCTTTCACGCTTTGTTCAACTTTTGTGACACCTTTGTTCCGATGAGCGGAGCGCCATTATGTGCAAATTTCATTATTGAGTTCAGATCATGAAAGCGTAAGATTTCTGGTGCTAGTGCACATATACAGATACTTTGCTGACATTGACGACGTAGTCGTCGACAATATATATATATATATATATATATATATATATATATATATATATATATATATATATATATATATATATATATATATATATATATATATATATATATATATATATGCCCGTGTACTGTGCGATGTCAGTGCACGTTAAAGAACCCCAGGTGGTCGAAATTTCCGGGGCCCTTCACTACGGCGTCTCTCATAGCCTGAGTCGCTTTGACCCCCATAAACCATATATATATATATATATATATATATATATATATATATATATATATATATATATATATATATATATATATATATATTATATATATATATATATATATATATATATATATATATATATATGCCATTGTCAATTACAGCTCCGCTACAGTTTCCTTAATCTACCAGGGCACATGAGTCATGTCATTTTTCGTTCTTTCCGCTTCTCAAGCACGGCGGATGCAAGATAACCCACGCCGATATTTGTGAAAGCTGTTCAAACAAAAAGTCCCATTGTATCTGTGATTGCTGCTTCAGAGAGATATCGTTAGTTTTGAGATATTCCATGCAAAATTGATATGTCAATGCTAAGATGGCTAAAACGCGTTACAGCATGCATACTAAACACTTATCCACGCACAGGCAAGGCACAGGCAAAGGATGGAAACGTAAAACTAAACCTGAGTGCGCTGCCGTATGGTCTGAACAAAATAAAGTGTGGAAAGCATTCTGCATAACGGATACCGACGAGCAGTAAACTATGTCGATGACATCAGCCTCCTTAACTGCGGTGCATCAACAAAAGGCTGAGCACACGGCCGGACCAGGGATGGTGGCAAGATGGGAATTGGGGTCCCTGGTCAATCAGCCTTCTGCAGTTAAAGAGTCCCTGAAAAGGGTGTTTGATGTTGCCTATAAAATGCTCGCATTATGTAGAATACAGGCCAACGAGCGTTCATGCCGCGTACGAGATCTTAAGAGCGAGCCGATAATTTACAATACATTTCTTAAAACTCCCGCTTCAGCGCCTAGCGGCGACCTGCTGTTCTGGGTTTTCACCCGAATCCGCGCTCGTTACGTCAGCATCCGCGCACGTTACGTCATGTAGCGATCGTTACGTCAGCAGCGGACTGCTAGCATTTGTTTGAGCGTGTCGGCGGCCGGCGGAGGGGGCAAGTGCAAGGGGCCGGCGGAAGAGCGCCGACATTTCAGCGTGCAAAAAGTGACGAGAGGAGAGGGAAAGGCGCGAAGACGCGGAAATGCAGATTTTGACTACAGATGACTCAGCTTCCACAAAACGCATCTAAAAAATTCTTCCTGGGGGATATTTGTGAAGCTGCGTCCTTTAGCATCCTAGGCACATCGCATCTTTGTTGAGAACCCCTTTCACAGCCCCTTTAAAGGCCAACTCCGAGGTTTTCTTGAAGATTTTGATTTGATAATCCCATCGCATTCCTTAGAGTCCCCTCACTCCGGGGACAAAAAAAAAAGGAAAACATTTTCCAAAACGCCAAGCAGAGGTACTTAAAAGATCAAAAACCAGATACCCAAAACTGGGTTGCGACCAAATGATGACGGCGCGACAGAGCGTCCTATGACGTCAAGGATACTGTCACAAAACCTATCGGTGTGCGCGTTGATTGGCTAAACTAGCAACTGTAAGTGTGAGCTTGGATAACTATTTGTCTTACATGACCAAAACCCAGGTCGAAATTTTGATCGTCAGCAAACACCAGGCATGTAGCCAGAAATACAGAAATTTTTTTCGGGAGGGGCCCGAAGCAGTTGTATAGGGCGAAGCCCGAGGGAGGGGGGAGGACCCATGCCTAATAAGAACATTGATTGGGAGGGGGGGTTGAGTGCAATTTCGGGGGAGGAAGAGCCCGGGTTCCCCCCCCCCCCCCCCCCCCCCTCTTTGGATACGTCCCTGGCGAATACCGACGGCCGTGCGTCCAGTGACGTCACAAACGCAAGCTTGTCCGTAGAAACCTCCCCGATTGAGGCCACGAAATGAAAAATTTTAATATTCATTTGCGCTGCGGCAAAACGTTGTCCCGCAGCGAAACTAGGCACAAAAGAACAGAAAATTGCACAGTACGTACCGTGAAAGTGTCAGTAAAATCAGAGGAGGTATAGAAAACGATGGAGTTTGCAGTTAAGTCGCGAGACGGTCTACAAAAGGTGTAGGACCAAGAGTAACCAAGCAATGAAGGGAAAAAGTAATCAGGAAAGTGTGACAACTGCGCGATATCATGGAAAGCGCCTAAAAAGAGATTATTTCAGAGCCCTTTAGAATCTCGGGCGTCAAGCCGAAATACAACTGATTTCTGTGTATAGTGACTTTGAACGAAAAGGTGGTTGTCCCATGGCACGTCCCGAAGGCGTTCTATGTGATCGGTATTTTCAGGGCATCTGAGAGAAGCATCTGTAAGTGAAACTGTAAGGTGGGCCTAATGTTCAGAATACGAGCATTCTGAGCAAATAAAAGAATAGATATTCATGCCAATGCTGGTTTCAGAGTCTTATGTGTCGAAATAATCTTGTAAAGTTTTTTTTCTCTTCCCGTGGCTGCCTTTCAGTTGCCTTCCCTCCTCCAGTTGCAACACAAACAAGGGGTTTGTGAATTACTGAAGTCCGTGACGCAGTCGATCATCAATAATCGTTTTTCCCTCGCTGCAGTGACGGGCAGACGCTCATTCAGTGGTGCTGCCACAGCGTGTTGTGGGTACAGTTGGGCCACTGATGGGACGCAGGCTGAATGCATGGGGAGAACCGTGCGTTGGCGTCCTTGACTTTGACGCTGAAGTCGCCGCAATCACGGGCACTGAACCGTATCCTTGGCTCCTCTTCCCCCTGTTATTGCCTAGCGGCTGCATCTTGCCCTGCCCGTCGTTCTCGACTCGCATGCCGATTGTCGTTCGCGCTACACCCGTTTCTCGAGCGCCTCGTCAAGCGACGGCATTTTCGTGCCGGTTACTCTCCCTCGGTAAGATGCCTTTTTCTTCAACGCACGGTTCAATGCAAACTGGGACCTCCCACAGCATAAGAGACACACATACGAATATTGCACAACACTAATAGCACCGCATAGAACTTCGAAATCTGCAGTTGGCTTGAGCGTTGACCAGGTCAGAGCGAAATGGCCGGCCGTTATGGCGACCCGCTGGATCTCAGGGCAGAATTTTTGCCCCGACATGCCCAACGGCGTGGTAGCCGAGCAAGAGTCCGAGAGGGCCGAGCAAGAGCCGCGATGAGGAGCGCGCGTGGACGCGTCCAGCCGGTGCTCTGCCCGTACGTCGGAGAGCGCATGCGCGCGCCGGTCGTGTCGATGACGATACGACCGGAGCACGTCGGTTGAGGAAAGAGCAGCCGACAGAAGCTGCGCCGTGGCCGCCGTCGAAAAGGTTACATAATTATCCGGCGTGCGTGGAAATTATGGCGGCTGGGGAAACCGCGGGGCTTCGCATCGATCGGCCTCACAGCAGGCCAAATGAATTTCCCTCCTTGGTGGTGGGGAGCTCTTGGACCTCTCCTCTTCTTCCCGACGCTATGCGTATTTCGCACTGACGTCGCCACCGACCGCGTGCGTGGCGTGCGTTTGTGTGTGCGTGCGTTTGTGTGTGTGTGTGTGTGTGTGTGTGTGTGTGTGTGTGTGTGTGTGTGTGTGTGTGTGTGTGTGTGTGTGTGTGTGTGTGTGTGTGTGTGTGTGTGTGTGTGTGTGTGTGTGTGTGTGTGTGTGTGTGTGTGTGTGTGTGTGTGTGCGTGCGTGCGTGCGTGCGTGCGCGCACGAAGGCCCGGCAGGCTGTGACCACGGGCGCTCTTTCCGGCGTTGACCGGCCTATTTGTGCGGCGCGCTGCGAGCGCCCTTTCTCCCGCGGACGCCTCGCTATTGATGGATGGCCGGAGGCGGCCAGCGCCAGCATTGTTCCCGCGGCGGCAGCTTCGGCAGCTGCGACTCATCCTGCTCTGCTCGGTGAGAGTGCCCCGGCGCGCCCCTCTGCGGCCCTGAACTTGTGCCGTACGCGCAGAGGCGGCAGGTCAGTGGGACGCCGCCGCCAGCGTCGTGGTCGGGACCATCCCTCACCCTCCGCGCGGACCGGCCGCGCAGTGCTTTCGGGCACTTCGGCAACCGCTTCGAGTGGTAATGACATCGCAGGGCGCACCGAAAAGAGATGCTCACAAGGAAAGCTGGCAGCAGCATCTTCACGCCGCAAATGCGTCTCGCATGATCGCTGTTACGTGCCTGTCGCTCATGCTTCGCACGCTATAGGGAAGGGACTGAATTTTTAAGGCTGCCTGTGAGCTGCAAAAGTTCGCGTCCTTCGTGTCACCTGGATGCTATACCTCTAAAGTAAACTTGGTGGCCCATTTGCACCATCGACTAACACAGCTCCTGGAAAAAAGCTCTCGTACACATAGTTTAAGCAGATGGAACCTCGTAAGAATTCCCTTTTCAGGCAGACAACAGAGCGCTTGACTGCAACGCCCAAAAGGTACGGCGAAAAACATTTTGGCAGCGCTACATTCAAAAGGTAAACAAGCCCCTATTGGTCCCACACATTAGCTTTCTTTAATAGGCTAGAAAGAAATAAAAAAAATATTATTTTATCGCTATCGAGATTGCTTCAGCTGATTTAGCATGATCCGCCGTGAATGTGCTGCGCGCAGCACGTAATAGAAGGGTGTAACATTCGGACTCAGCATTCGAAGTTCCATTTAAGTAAGCCACATACATTGTACTGCCATCAAAAATTCATGTCGTTGCAGCGCCCTTGAGAAGAGATCAATTCACTGAGGTCCCAATGGGAAAGGGCGACCACAGTGACCCTGTAATACTCGGTCATCTAATACTCGTCCTTCGGTAGCTCCGCAAGAAACAAAGTGGCCGCAAAACATGCCGACATACATGACAAATGGACAAAGCACATCTCCCATGGTTAGCGTGCGATTTTGGTTTATTTTATCTTGCTGTTTTGAGCCAATTTTAGCACGGTGTGCTAAAATCCAGTCAATTTCGGAAGGTCCCGCGCCGAAGAGCATAGGATTTGTTACTTAGCCTGCTATAGGGGCCAGTGTGCCTCAATCAACTTGTATACGTTAGTCGCATATGAGGGCTGTTCATGCGCGCAAGCATTTCCGAGACAAGCGTAGCGTTCGCACGAACGCAACCAGAATCTCATGCGGCCGCGCAGTGCGCCGTCGCCGGCAGGATTTCTGCACCCCAGTATTTTTCCTTATGATAGAAGACATAACGCTTTTACGAATGCCGCAAGTTTCTCCCTCGTGTGACGCATGCGGCGGGCAGCAGGCGAGAAGACATCGCACAGGAATGATCTCGGTAAAAACTGCCATCGATCAAGCTCAGCACAGCTGCCAGCCACGAAAGCGTCTGTCTCAAGAGCGCCCCCGCCAGTGCTGTTTACTTGTGCGCGTTTAGACAGCGTCCGCTAAAACAAAAAGAAAGAAGCTGCTGTATACCGAGCACTAACGCTCACAGCCGCACTGCCACACTGGTTGGCAACTGCTCAGCTGCGGGCGAGGCGCACGTGCAGCCACACCGGCAGCCGGGAGCCTTGGCGGAGCACGCGCCACGAAGGGAAGCTGCAGCTGCCGGCGACACCGCGATGGCCGCAGCGGCCACTCGGAAGGCGCAATTCCAGCAGAGACCTTCGGCACCTCTGTCCGGCGAAGCGAGGCGCCGCTGACGATAATTATGCGAATGTCAAGCCAGTCGCCTCTGCTGACGTCTCCCGAGAGGAACCGGCGGAGGGGAAGCGGCGAAAGCCTTTCCCTGACTAATTCAAAATTGCCGTCGCTCGGATACCCCGCATGCGCGCTCCTATCGCAATCAAGTGGTCCGGCATGTCTGCGGCCGTCCGAACCCCGCGAGGAATTGTTTATTGTATCCGGAGTAATCGCCACACACAAAGAGGCCGTGTCTGGCGGCCAGCCAGCGTTAATCAAATTGGCCGTCGTTTCCTTCGAGCGCCGCCCGAGCAATCCCGAAAGGCGGCCCCCGCCTCGGCGGGCCCCGCGCACTTCACGCCCTTCGAAGGAGGTTTATCGATGAAATACCTGCTACGCGGGGCCTTTCGGCGCGTTCCGAGAACGCTAACAGCGACGGCCCTTTCACGTTGTGGCCGCAAAGAAAGCGCCGAGTCGTAATTACATGGCCGCATCAGTGGAGCAAGCGAGGTGAACGCTCCGAGGGCACGTCATAGCTCGCCGCTGGCGGAGGCAGCAGCAGCGCAGCCGCCGCGCAAGGCCAAGGCAGTCACTGCACGGACATCATCCTCGCGGAGCCAGCGGCCAGAGGGAAGAAAAATAGCGCCTTTCGCGGCTTTTGTAGTAATCGAAATCGGGAGAAATCTGCCTCCGTCCCAGTTGGGCGCAGCTTTTCTCTTTGCCTCAGAGCGTGTTTTCTTTGAAAACGAGCCTTGCGCGAAATTTCGGGAGGAGGTGTACACGAAGGCCGCTTTTCTTTGAGGGACCTCTCTGAGCGCCGCTTTTCGCGGCGGCCGGCTCTTTCCTCGCTCTTGCCTTCCATCTGCGGCCTGCTTGTGACAGTATCAACGCCCAGGGAGTCTGCAGCGGCGCCGGCCAGGATAGCGAGAGCCAGCGTCGGCCGCGCTACGCGGAAACAGGCGTCGCGCGGAATTAATCCAATCAGGGGCTGCCGGGGATTTTAAATTATTCCGGGGAACGCAGGCGACATCGAAAGGAAGATGACAGGAAACTCCAATAAGCGCGCGCCTCTCAAATGCAAAAGAAAAGAAGAAAAAGGAAGAAAACCTCTCAGCGTCGCACAGGCAAAGGAGAAGGTAGGTTGGGATAAAGCCGCTCGATGCAGGAGGAGACCAAGAAGGAAGAGAAAAATAAGAAAAAAAAAGCCCCTTCCGTCAAGCTAACACAATAAAATAGGCCAAAAGAGCAGTGGCTCGCCCTGCCGCCGGGCTGATGAAAAGCATGGCGACAGCGGGGAAAATCTGCTGTTGCCGGGGCAAGGTGTGTGTGGGGCGATTCGAGCACCGATGTTTGGTGCCTGCGCCGTCACCGCTATCAGGGCTTTCTCTGCGCCCGGTGCGGAGAAGGACGCTGATCTCATTGTTTCACATTGTAGGCGGGGAAGTGCGCAAGAAAGAAGACATCTTCGTCACTTTTCTTGCGATACTCGGCGGCCAAGATGTTCTGCAGCAAGTCGGTCAACTGGCCTGACAGTGCGAAAAAAAGACGATGGAAAAGGTACAGCAGGCGTATATTTCTCACTCGAATTTCGAATGTATGAGGACGAGGAAATCCCGGCCAGCGTTCGACTTGAGGTCGTGCCATTTTCTCGGCTTTTTAGCCGCCGTCCATATAAACGGGAAGCACTGTCTTCGGCGTCGGTTTGGTCGGTTCCCTGAAGCACTCAGCCCTGGGGCTCAAACTTCGCGGATACGACGGCGCGCGTTTACTGAACACGCGCGCCTCAGCAGGCAGAGCTCGGCGCCAGATAAAACAAAAAGGTGAGTCAGAGGTAAATGAAAGCAAAAGCAGGCCGTTCAATACCAAAAACAAACCGAGCCGCGCCTGCAGGAGGAGGAGGAGGAAAATAGAGCTGCTCTTGTTATTTCGACATCTGGCGACAGGAACCGCGGGGTTAAGTACGATTTGTTTTGATTCGCTAATGAAGAAGTCGCTCTATTTCGGGGACCTTCTATTTTCTTTTCACCCTCGCCCGCCTTCGTCCGGTGGCTTCCGCTGCTTTGAGGCGGTCGCCGCGCCATCTCGTTTTCGGCGCCGTTTTTCTTCGCCTCCGCTCTCGCTCAAAACAGGCGGCGCCGCTATACAACGCGAGGGAATTCCCGCCGGCGACAGCGGTTATTTTCGGCCGGTGTTCATTTGTACTGGCAGCCGCGGCGTGAAAGGTGGCACGTCGCTGCAACGCACCCGTCTCGCAGCTAACTGATCTCGGGAACCGGCCGGCCAGACGCCCGCAGAGCTCGGCGCGCGCCCACGGCGGGCGGACGCTGACGCAGCGCTGCAGCCACGGCACGCACGCACAGGGTAACACCGAACGCACCAGCGACAGGCGGCCGCTGTCGGCGGGGCTGAAACGCTTTAGCCGAGGAGCTGGGCGAGAGCCGAAAGGCCCACCCTGACGCCCCTCAAGTGGAGCTAGAGCCGTCGATGGGACGTCCACCGACGAGGAGATCTTTTGTTGCCGTTATTCACCGCTACAAGTCGAAAAAAAAACAACAATGGTAAAACGGGAACGGACGGTTTTAGCGCCAAGACAAGCAGTCTCGTGACTGATCGATTGCAAGCCTTTTGTCCTACAGTGTGCCTTGAAGGTTGCTTTAAGGTTCTTCACGTGCGTGTTCGCTCTTCGTCCAGGAGTCCGGAGAAACACAGAAAACTATGCTCAAGACGATAGCGACCAGCGCTGTGAACAGCTAAACTGCACTAGTGAAATGGCAACGAAGCCGACGCGAAACACTGAAAAGGCTTTTCTTTGCTTACTTTCTTGACCAAGATGGGGAACTAGCGCACATAGTACGCGCGGTACAATCCAAATGTATTACTATAGAGTGCATAATTCAATTCATAACACAGCTTAGGTAATTTATAGGCCTTTTTTCTTTGTACCGCAGCAGTGGCCGAGTCGTCTGAGCATCCGCCTCGCATGCAGGAGGTGCGGGGTTCGATCCCCAGTGCCACCAGGTAGCCACCGGTGGTACAATGGGTACGAGCTTTCTCCTGCCTGGTGTTCGGCTTCTTTAGCGTGAAATGCTTGGGAAATCGGTTTTTGACCCCACCTTGAGTAGAAGAATAAACCTTCCGCCATAACGCTTTTTGGTCGCAGATGCCCTTGCGCCATAAAAATTCATCATAATCAATTTCTAGGATCTTATTTCATTGAAAACACAACACCAGCGAAGAGCGAAACATTTAATAGTAGGAATGTGGCGAAGGTTGTATCAATGATGTTTGTCTGTCGATTTCTTTACCTCATGCACCAGTTGGCAGATGCTATGGGCTACGTTCAGACATGACCATTTCTCACATAAGACAGGAGTTCACCCAATAACTGCCGAAAGAAAAGAAAATGCTGAACTGCACACGCGGAACCAAGCTTCACGCAGGGAATCCTTGCTCATTACCCGTGCGTGCTGTTTGCTAGAACCGAACTTACACCGATTTGAATAGTTATAACGTTGAAGAAGTAACTGCGCACGCAGGAAAAACAAAATAAAAAAACGGCCTTCTATTCGGGGAGTTTTGGACCACTTTCAAGAGTGGAAATGCTGGTGGTGCCTCGCTGCGGCGTTCCACCAACGAAAAGGGGAGAGGTAGAAAAGCAAACGCGAAGCGTGGTAGCGAGATGAGAAAGCAACTCCTTTGGAGTCATCCCTCGGAGGCGTGCTATCGTGTCCTGAAAACGAGGCGCGGCTAAAGTCGTCGAGGGAAGGGCGATCCACGTGAGCGGTTTCGTCTCCCGGCAGGGTTCTCGCGGTCCCCTTCCCCGGGGCTTTCGGCACAAAAACGCGAGCGCCGCCGCACAGGGGCCCGGCAGATCATATCCCGCACGGAAGGAGCCGCGGGGGAAGCCCCATTGTCGGGCCAGCAGCGCGAGCGTCACCTGTCCAGAGATCGAAGAATGAAGCAAATTTCCTAAGAGACTTATGACGGCGGCGGTACACTCACTCAGTGGCAGGTCAGGTCGCGTCCCCTCATCAGGAGGGGATCGCAGGAGGGTCAAGGAGGAGGGGGGCAGAGGTCGGTGTACGGAAACCACACCTCCGGGCTCCTTTTCTTCTTCCGCGGCCGGGAGCGCGCACGGCTGCCTTCTTCGCGCCGAGGAGGGGGCGGGGGGCGTATTGAGGTCAGCGCGAAGAGTACGATTCCCAGGCCGGCGCAAAAAGCGAGACAAGGCCCCACATCTGTCGATGGGAGCGGTTGCTTGCTGAGCCGGCCGACCAGGTGATTTCTGCCCCTGTTTTCTTCCCTGCTCGGTCGGCCTTTTGTGGCCCCGGCTCGCCGAGAGTTGGACAAACAAAAGTCCCGCCTCGCAAAGGAGTTACAGGAGAGAGCGCCCGAGCAGCGGGAGCAAGTGTGTCGGCTCCCCCCCCCCCCCCCCCCCCCCCCCCGCATGGAATGCGAGGCCCGAAAAGACGTGTGCGGGGCCCTTTCAAAATTCGGCCGTCTCGGTTTGCCTCGTTTTCTTCGCGATTAAAGGAAAAAGCAAGGAGGGGCCCCGGACGGAGCCAAGCGAAGCCAGGAATGCGAAGGTTTTCAGACGGCCCCCGGTGGCTGCACCGCCACAGCCCTCTCCAACCGCGCTGCCAGTCTGTCGCGAAACAAGAAAAGGAAACGGGCGACATTACGAGCCACTTTTTCCCTCGTCGCAACTGCGTGCCTGGCATGGCGCTGAGCGCATTTGAATTATGAGGCCTCAAGGTTTGCGACCTTCTGAAAAACGTCGCACGGCGCGAGAACTTGCGTGACTCTGCCGGTAACATCGAAGATCAACGTCTGATGCAAAACGTCGAATGGCCCGGAGATACTGCGGCCGCGTTGGTCGCCTGCCAAGGAATTGGTGAACGGAGTCAAGATCAGATTGGGAAAGAGCATGGCACGGACTAAGCTATTGTTGCACCAGCTGTTGGAAACAGCCAGCGAATTTTTAAAGGCAACTCAGTGATGAATTAGCGAAGGAGTGCACGACTCATTTTCAAGTTCAGTGCTCATAAAAAAGAAGCGCAAGGTCTCAGGGGAACACACCGCTCAAACTGCCGTTTCTGCGTACGTATTTTCTTTTTTTTTTCTCATCAGCAAAACTTGTGTATCAAGTACCAACTAGCCCCGTCTAGAGCATTATTGAGGCGCAGTAGCCACCCCAGTGTCTGCAAGAACCTCAGCTGGCCACCATTTATACCAGAACTGATGCAGTTATATGGCTCCAAGCTTCAATGCTTGCCTTCCTTAGAGTCAGTCATTTGTGAAAACCCAAGAGAAATTGGTCAATGGCCGATGGTTGGTAAGTCGTCGGCCTTGCGTTGGTAGCCGATGTGCTCGGCCAACCAAACTCGGGCCAGCGTCGGGTAACGGCTGGGGTCTGTCTGTCTGTTTGTCTGTCTGTTGTTGCAAGGAAGAAAGAAAAGGAAAGTGCACAGGCCTGCTCACTGGCTCAAGCCGAGCCACAATCGCTACCACGTGCAGATAGTTGGATAGTTGAAAGATGGGATAGAAAGACAGGATAGCAAAGACGCGCTAAAGACAAGGCCGATCCCGGAGGTAGTGCAATACGGGGCAACCGCTGGTGGGAGAGAAGCATCCTTCAAACTCTCCGCCACATTTCCAAAAATAAGTCCAACTTGGACCCGTAACAGATACTCTACGGGGTCCGGCCGCTTCATGTAACGGCTGGGGAACTGCTGTGTCGACCAATGGTTGGCAAAAGGCACACAACCGACCACTGGCAAACGCCGCCGCCGACGCGTAGGCAAGCAAAGACCGACACCGGGCCACTGCTGGCCACCAACCACATCGGTGAAATATTGAGACAATTGGTGTAATTTGGGCACAACTGCTAGTCTAAACGCTAGATTTTAATATTTTGATCCTACGTGTAACAGCCGGCAGAACTTTTCAAATGTACAAAAGTATGACCGTCATCACACGCGCATGCCACACGATCGTGTGCCTGAGAAGATCACTTGTCATTACGTACGCATAATGTCAGCGGCAAAGAAGGCAGAGTGCACTATTAAGCTTTCTAATAGAAATATGCAATGTGGTCCGCTCATTTGCATTTCACGTTTGTGTCATCACAGATTCACAACTAAATGAAATAATATTGCTTAACGCGCAGCAGCCACTAGTTCCAAAAGGACGGTATTAGATTTGGAGTACATAAGCTCGTGAAAATTCTTCGTACTGTGTATGTATTCTCAGCATGCATGATGACATTATATGACCTCTTCTGGTTTGTACAGTGTTTCCATGACTTGATCTGCGTGTCGCATCTGCTTGTCGTTAGACATTCGTCTTCGTGACAGTGTGATACTATTGCTATTCAGATTTCATCCGTAAATATGTCGGCACGGGGCCAATCAACTACTCCGTTGTAATCAGCTGCAGACCTTTCATTTTCACGTCTCAATTACAGAAAATGCAAATTAGGCTTTGCGAATATTTTTCACGTAATTTTCACAGTTGTCAGTCAAGTGTACTCACTAGTATAAAAGGTAATTTATCGTTAAGCCATCGTAGGGCTGAGCATGGGACGTCGTCGGCAAGCGGTGATTGGCAGGTGTAATGCCAATGTCAATTTCCAACCAATGCCGCAGCTGGTATGCCGAACTCGAGTCATGGATGGCCTGGTTGGCTGCCGGACACGGGCCATCGACAGACCACGAAAGCTTTTTCACATGGGACAACAGCCCGCCAAACGACGACAATGCAGATAAACAAGACCAAGGAGGTCTAAATATTCTTTGTGAGCACTTCTTGTTTTCTGAAAATTTAATGCATTTAGAAAGCCGGTGGCAACTGTCAGCAACATAACCAATCTCACCAAAGAGCGAGACGCTCAAGCAACGAACTCGTGTTCGATCACAGGAAACACGCAGGAGGTACGCACTAGGAGCCTCCGTCTTGCGTACTTATTACATATCTTCGTATCGGTTAGAGTAGCTGTCAAGATTGTCCACCATTCATGTGCACCATCGCGCGTTTAGCCACTGCAGATTTTGAGCAGGATTCTAGAGTTAGCGGCAGTTTGCGATTTTCTATCATATATACTGCACTTAAAGCCGCATGTACACAGAGTCGCCGAAACACAAAGTAGAATGGCACTCTACAATTGCATTAATTACTCAGTATTGTGCTTTATCACACTGCTACATTTATCTGAAGTGTGCCTAGCTATTTCTTCCATCCTGCTGATGAGAACGACGGAGAGAGTGGTGGTATCTTTGAGAGAAAATTATCGTACCAGGTCTTATCTCATGCCGATTTAATGCAACCTATGCGACAAAAGCAAAACAAAATCACGATCACCACAACAAACAGGCTCATTAAAGGGAAATAGACGTGAAAAGAGGGAAAATTACGATCGGAGCCAGTCGATGAAATAATTTCAAATAGCCACGAATGCGCTTTTAAAGAACAAGGTTTAACGGTCCTTTTATGTTTGTAGAAGACATTCAGGGTATTAGTGAGTGCCTTGCGCTGCTAGCTCCTCTCATAGTTTCGGATGACGACAGAAGAAACTGCGTTTCAGCAAATTCCTGGCCTCGTCGGCATAGTCGGACCCACGCAAACGGACCGGATTGTAGAAGCGGTCCATAGCAGGCACGGTCATACCTTTCACTAAAGGAGGTTCTAAATACTACCCCTGAAAATCGGTTCGGGAAATCACAATTGCCTCAACCTCAACTCAAGATATCAATCGACGCTTTTATTTTCTCTCGATCAAAATTTAAGACTGCAGTCTAGTTAGTATCTTGGATGTTCAGTGGGCATACTTTCTTCCCCGTCTTCGGCTAGATGTATTCTCGCAAGGATAAGTTCTATGGCAGTAAACATGCGGGTGTCCCAACCTGCGCATCCGAACAATAGATGCTACCTAACTCCTTTTTCAATGCTCCCGTTACGAAAATGAGCGGCTGGTTTAGTGGGAGTGGCTTGACTGCCTTTCCAGATCACCTTTAGCTCTCTCTGAAATTACCGAGTCTGTAGGACGGAGTGCATGTGCACTGTGCAGCCGAAGCATTTTCCTACCCCAGATGACTTCTCTAGTGCTTCAATCATTTGTATTAATTAATGAGTGGATAATGGATTGACAGACTGCGCACATGTCGCATGCACAATATATAAATATTTTTCTGTCTTCGGTGTGCATAGCGTACAGTCATGAGCAATATGAGCGGGAACAAAGTTTGAGCATTCATTTATTCATTACTCCATAATTACGAATGACAAGCACAAATAGTTTTCCTCCTAGCGCATATTAAGTTATTCTCCAACT
Organism: Amblyomma americanum; assembly: GCA_030143305.2. Lineage (NCBI taxonomy): Eukaryota > Metazoa > Arthropoda > Arachnida > Ixodida > Ixodidae > Amblyomma > Amblyomma americanum. The sequence continues at coordinate 19,601 of JARKHS020021759.1, read as the reverse complement.
TAGTGGAGAAATGACCAGAAAATTCGCAATTTTCTGCGAAAAGTTTGTTCCCTCTCATATTGATCACGACTGAACACAGTGTACCTAAATAGTGTAGATCTAGTGCGTAGTGTAAATATGTAAATATTGTTTGCAAATATTTTGAACCGTTTTTTTTTCCCTTCAAGTCGCCCTTATTTCTTTCGAAGCTGATTCTGCAGAACTGTGTTGCTTTAATAGGAACAAAGTCATGGAGTAGCCGGCTGGCTTACTTGAGTTCGCCTCTCTATTTACTTTCGCCAAATGTTCATTGCTCTGTCCTGCAACGGTTGCGTGAAGGGGACTTCCTTAAAATTCAGGCAACGACGTGCGAGGTCTATTGCGACAAGCCGCCCTTTCTTGCAAGCTGTGGTCTCAAAAGCAGAAACTTGGCGCCCAGCAGCGGCCCGTATAAGCCATCCCGCCCACGCGCACAAGGAAATGGGCGATGCTGCTCGAGATCGGGATAGCACATAAAGCTCCACTAAGCCTTTTTAAACTGTATTTAGACGCATCTAAGAGACAGGAAAAGAAAATAATGGCCTCGTCATTCAGAGTTTTCGGGCACAGACGTGCTAATCGAATACACCTATAAGAAAAAAATGGCGGGGACACTTAAGCTCCGCCTTAAGGGTATGACGCGACAGCGTTAATGTGTGAATGCCAATATATGCAGAATTGGACATTCTCGACTTTACATTCATAGACCCCTGGGAGTCCTCATACCCCTCCAGGCGCAGGTGCGCTGCGGTTAGGCGATGCGCCACTGCCATGCGATGGCAGGTGCTGCCACCGGTGGGGCTTGCGCGACCTAGGTTGCTCTTCACGAGCTGCCTCTCGCGATGAATCATTAATTTAACAGCCACCTGTCACGGTGGGCAGGTTGTGATGGCGTCACAAGGTCACGTGACCTAGGTGACGCACCTGCCACCGAGGTTGCTTCTCTGGGGAGTTTTTGTGGATTTTTCACTCACGGCCGACGATGACGCCGGCTTTTCTGCTATACACGAGGCCCTTAAAACTGCCGCATTAAAACTATATTGGTAGGAACTGAATTAGGAGGCGAAGGGTTCTGTAATCAGCGAGATCGCGCAGGCTTCCGCCCTAAGGTGCGACAGTCTACTATGGATCCTGTCCAATGCGTTTTTTTTTAGTTCCTTATTTTGCTGTCGTGGAGTTGGAATAATATGTTAGCATATAAGCTAGAAAATCAGAGTAGTCTGCGTACCATAGTTAATCTGTGTAACCCAGTAATGTCTGCTGTTTGAAAGCAAACGATTGGCAATAAAATACGACACAATCTCACGCTTTGGTGATGTCGACTGCATAGTCATCAATGGCTGGAACATTCTGCCTTGCTTAATCTAATTGCGAAGCAAACCCATCAGTCTCGGACCGCAGGGGGCTATGGAATGAATAATTAGAGCGTCACTGCAAGGCGCCCGTCGACGAGCTGTTAACAACGGAGGCCAGTGCAGGGCCGTGGGCGGTTCGCCACCGTGCACCTGGGAGCCACCAAACAAGCTCACGTAGCGGGGACGGACGCGGCAGTGCGGAAGAAAGAAGGGGGCAGAGAGGATGGCGACTGCAGCAGCGAGATCGTGGCTTAGGCCCCGGACACCGAAAGCAGCGGCCAGCGCGAGCGGCTGCATCGAGAGGACCCGGCGGCACCTCATTCGACACGCTACCGAGATAAAGTGATAGGAGCTGCGACGACGGCCGCGAACAGGCCGATTTCACGGGAAGAACAGCGGGGCCATGTCGGCCTGCCCTCTTTCCCGTCCCTTCTTTCTTCCCCTCTGCTCTTTACTCGCACCGTTCCTTTGGCCGCAAGGAATGTCACAATCTCCTTGGCTGTTATCTCGCAAGAGAGCGACCGCCGCGGTAGCCGAAGCGCCAGGTGTTCGGCCGCCTTGTTTGTCGCCTCCCCCACCCTGCTCAAGCTCTCCGGGGGACCGGGCGGCGGCCGCGCTTTTCGTCGTCTCCCGCCCCCGCGCATTCGGGGTCCGGGAAGAATGGGCCGCACCTCCGCGGACATCGGCGGCAGTATTTTATGCGCGTCTCCTTTTGCCGCGCTCAACGAACGCTGTCCCCCCCTTCTTGCGACCACATGCTGCTGGCCGCGGTGCTGCGCCTCGGTAGTGCTCGGCGCGCATGCTTCCCGCTTCTTGCCTGCCATGGGTGGAACTGCAACCGGGTTTAGTCGACAAACAGGCGTGTGTGCGCCTCCGCAGTCTCCAAATGCGAGTGCGGCACGTCGCGTTGCTCACAAGAGGGAGCCTGCGCCAGTTACTGGGAATCAAACAGAATAGTCGGCTGTTCGCATAGCACCACTCAGCAAGAGACGCTCAAGCGACAGAAACTGGTGTCAATCAACCGAAAAGTAAACAGAAAGACCAGATGCTGTGGGAATGTCGGCCTTTGCTCGGCAGGGGCAGGAGGCTTCTTCACTATGGCAATAAAAAAAATGGTAAAAAGATGCATCATAACACTGCGATGCCTGCCTATCGAACTAACAAGTGCTGAGTTGATGCTGCCATTAGATTAGCCAACGGTGCCAATAAAGTTTTTCATCATCATCAATCAACCTACCTAAGTCACAAAGAGAAAATCTCTATCCGCCTTCGGACTCGCGCGGCTGACTCTAGGGTAAAAAAATAAACAAAGTTTTCTTCCTCAACGAGCCCAACCTTTAGAAAGAATGGCGGCAATTACTTCTTACGAGCGCATTTCCCCAGTTTTTAGAATAGAAAAAAATCAAATTAGCAGACACCTGTAACCAATCATGTCTATAATGAGCGTATGACTGCAAATCAGTGGAATAATCGAGCAAATAACCCCGAAGGAATCATGCGTGAGAGGCCTGTTATAGAAACCGAGGCAGGTATTAAGCAGTATGAAATGACCAGCATGGCCACTGCCACTACACGCGGAAGCCAAGTGCAGTGCTCAGACAGATAAAGAAAATGGCCTTCTGAGTCTCCTTTGCGATTGTGCTTAAGTGAATTCAAATCATCGCAATAACGAGCCTTCGACTCACCGTCTCTGATATCACTTGATAATTAGCAGCAGCACGAAAATTGCTCCTGCAGTGCAACATCCTGTTAGTATAGGACATTGTTGAAACAGCGCACGATTGCAGGTATATATGGGATGACGGTGTAACATTCACAGTGGTAAAAACAGTAGGAATGCTGACGTGGCCTCTGCTACCTACGTTAAACAAGCGTGCAGCCGGCAAGACACGCAAATGATGAATTTCTTGGCAATTAAAGAAATGACAATTGTCGCACAAGCGCCCGCGTTGAAAAACCCACGCTGCTGGCATCTAGTTCGTTCACACTCCAATTAGAAATCAACGTGAAGAAACAAACACATAAGAAGCGCTGAACAATGTTGATTACAGGGTGCTTAACACCTTCGCAGTTCACAGTAATAGCAATTATCAGTTCTTCGCAAATAATCTGTTACAGAGTGAAATGTGACCTTTTAAATATAACAGGCAAACGAATACACGAACCTTTCTGGAAGCAATTATATTCCGAGCGTTGCCCTGCATACAGAAAAAGCGAAATTTTTAAACTAAGTCCTAAAGAAAAAAGAATTAACAAAAAAAATAGAAACGAAATCACTGTAGTAAAGATCAAAGGCTAAGTGACAGGCGCGCACGGACGTCACAGATGTTTAAACACTTGCATTAATCCCACTGGAATATTTCTGACTGAACTTTTTTCTGGGCATTGTTATTCTCGGAAACTATAAGCTCTTTAATAGACTAAAGGGCATCATGCTCAGGGTGTAAATGATGGCAGCAATTGCATTCTTCGCCCGTCTGTTACCACGCGCGGATTTTCGAGACATCTCCTACCTGTGAGATGGTCCACTGCTACCTTCGCATCGTACCATAATATTTCAGTCACTCTGGTGAGCTGCAACAGCATGCTTCGAATGCTAGAGGAAGGCAGATAGAATAAACGAAAGATAGGGGAGTGAGGGGTTAACCAGCCAGTGACCGGTTGCTTACTCTACATATGAGAAGGGAATAGAGGGAGCGAAAAAGAAAACTATTTTGGGGAGGCGTCGCAGTCTAAGCGCTCACAGAACTGGGTGAGAGCTACGAACCACATGCGTTATAGCCCGCGCCTTTTCCCCACCTCGGGATAATGCGGAGCACCTGCAGCCGTTAACCACTAGGCGATGACCTACGCCGATATCTCGATACTGCAGCCTTCGCTCATTAACCATATATCGCACTTGGTTCCTGTCCCTGTTGAGACCTCGTGGACGCTCCTCTGGGCGCTTTCCATCATTACTGCAGCCATTGCCACGGCGAGTGCCATCATCGCAGCAGCAGCCCTGTGCAACTCACGCGGGGTAGCATGCACAGGAGCAAGCAGCCTTGGGCAGAGCGCGGCGAGCAATACGCCGCCACCGAAGAGTCATTGTTACAGCGCAGTTTTCTGCATCCCGGAGAATTTGATTGGGCCCTCCCTCCTCCTCCGTCGCGTCAATTAGCGAGTCCCCATAGATGACGCACAGGCCGCGAGAAGGACGCGCGTCCCCGCAGCAACCGCAGCCCATTAGGCCCCGGCGCGCTGGCCAGTTTCCCCGGGACAGCCCCTCGCCGAGCGCGCATGTCCAGGCCAGCGTAAACGGGTCCGGCGGACCGCAAGCCAGAAATCAGAGTCGCACACCAGCCCCGGCGTGGCGGTTGCCTCCCAGAGGGAATTAAGCGAGATCCCCCGACCACAAAAGCTGGCGTCCAGCGCGAGGGAGGCAGCAGGGAGGGCGCTGACCACTGGCCGGGGACCCTGGATATCTGGCCGGAAGCGGCGCCCTCCCCCGCATACGTGTGGCGAGCGTGCGCGGATATGCGTCCCCGCCAGATCAAAGGGAGGGGGGGTGCTGCGCATTTATTGAAAGGCTCCGCGTATAGCGGCACCCCGCATACAGGCCGCATCGCGAGAGAGCATCGACTGGCCGGGGAGGCCGCTGATTGAACGGCCCTTCGACACCTCTCTGGGCCACGTTTGTACACATCGCGCTGGGATGACATGCAGACGCGACGCCGGCCCATCGGCGCTAAGCCGGCCAGCGTCGCTTTGCGTCGCTGCCGGAAGCCAGCGCCTCCGCCTTGATTGCTTGCCGGGACCAAGTCGCGGGCTTTTCCCCGCATTACGGCGCCGCTGTCATTTCTCTTCCTCCTCACTGCGCTTAAAGGCGAAGAAGAGTCGTCGTTGCTTATCTCGGTGTCAACGGCAGTTCACAAGGGCCTCGCGCTCCACTCCAGTCTAATTAACGAGGCGAAAAAGAAACGCCAGCAGGCGGCGGCGTTACGCATAAATTAGTGCAAAGCTTTACTATCACCGCTGCACGACTGGTGTAATCCCACGAGGCCGGTTTTGCTGTTTACGTGCACGAATAATTAGTCTTATATAGAAACAGAACGGTCTACTCTCGGCGCAAACATCAGCAACGCTCAGGCGCGTCGCGTGGCTAAATTTTTGCAGCGAAATGGCGGCATGCCATGCAGCATGAGCCTCGTGCACACCACCTAGCAACTGGCCTTTTCGTCGTCCCTCCCCTGTCCTCCTTATGTTTCCGAGCTGTCAGTCGTTCGGTTTACGCGCTGCAAGGTGTTTCTAGCGCAGTTGCATATTACAAGATTGGCTCTTCTAAAGAATTCCGATGTTTAATAATTTACGACTCCCAACTCGTTTATTTGCGCTGAGCCCAGTGCTCCCCGTCCCACTTTGGTTCCTCTCCCATGGAACGCCACTGCTACCCCTGAGTGTTGCCCCGCAAGCGTGACTGCGCAGAGGTGGCGTTCAAGCTTGAAATACAGGTTTTTTTTTTTCTGAGATTTACATTGCATTCTGTGAACATTGTCTTCCTATCAAACGAGGGAGATGACATTTTATTGTTTTAAAGCCCAAATTATGAAGAAATCAAAGGAAAAAATAGGCACCGCCACATGATGCTGGCCAATGTACTCACATTCAGAAGCAAGCATAAAAAACATGTTAGCGGCGTTTATGTTTAACAAATCGGCGTGCAGAAAAATTAGCAACAAATAGCATTGTTTCGCCCATTTAGTACAGCTAATCCGAATGTGTGAAATTTATAATCCAAGACCTTCAACCAACTAAAAGGCCCAGAGATGGTAAGCAATTTTTTAGTCATTAAATGTCTTCCTATGTTCCTCGCAACACTTATCAGAATGTGGAAGACGAGGAATGTTTGGGACGCATGCTGGAAGATGCCAATTCAAGCCCCCCTGTTCTTCACCCAGCTTGCGCACAGTGACACCAGACAATTTGGCCGGAAAGCGCTAGCTGCTGAGAATACGTGGACATCAAACTTTGTATCCAAGCTTCATGTGGTAATGAGTATACACGGCGTGCGCACAGGACGTCGCGAATCGCGTCAGTGCTCAGCAAAGGATTAAGTTGGTTCCATCTTCTAAAACGACCACAGATGATCTTATGAGGGGGAGCTCTCAAAGTTAGAGCAAGAAACAACAGGGCTTTGTAGGCCGCTGTTTTAAAATTGAATGCCAAAGGAAGGAGACGGAACGTATCCCTTAACTATGCCGCACATTTCAGACTTTAAACCGACGATATGGGCCAGTTGGTATTAGCATTTTTGCAACGGAAGCGCTGACATTGACAGAGCGACACAGAGAGAACGAAGCAAAACGAGCACTTACTTTCAACTGTTTTATTTTTTCTGGAAGAAAAAAGCTTTTGTCGGAATGGGGGATGAATAGGGGAGGGTTGAGGGGTGGGTACAGCCATAACTGAGTGTACCCTCCCCCATTCCTACAATAGCTTTTTCCCGCCTCAAAAAATAAGACAGTTGAAAGTAAGCGCTCGCTCTGTTCGTCGCCTCTGTGTTGCTCTGTCAAAGTCAGCGCTTCCATTGCAAAAATTCCAGACTTTTCGATGTGCCGCCAAAATGCACCAGTGGCACGTTTTCTACATTCAAGCAGTGACACTTTGTGTAAAAAATGAATGTAGGTACAGGTGTCTCGAGGAGCACAAGTGGAGCTCATCAATACTGGCATTAGCGATATGACATTGACAAAGACGCTCGCAATATCGCCAACCTAGTCAGCATGTGAACGCGTGTGCGGACAATTGCGAACACGTCTCCTTCACGGCTGTGATGCTGAGCCCATTTTCTGCTAGTCTCTGTCTATGCCTGACGTATGCACGCGGACGCCGCAGCGACCATTTCCTTGAGTGGCCCAGACAAACTCCCAGCTTTTACTTTCTTGTGGTACACGATGCTTGAATTTTCACTCGTGATTCATTTCCTTAATTTTTTGTTGCCCCTTGAAGACATGTCACTGCTAAGCTTTGATTCCATACTGTGAACAACAGCCTGCTACTGAGAATGTCTGATGTTCATGGTTGTCTTAAGATGGGGTGAGACTTCGAAAATGGCTTTCAAAGACTGGCCTTACATTAGTCGTAATAAAAGCTATGGCTGTAAAATTTTAGTCGTACTTGTTTAACACAACCGCTTCAACTCTCATACAATATTTCAGGGCTCTGCATCTAGTACAGTTTAAGAAAAATTCATAACTGAAAAAAAAAACAATGCTGAACAATACAGAAGAAGATTTTAACCCAGTTTTGAGGTTTAATGCAAGCTGAATCCATTTAGAATATTTATAAATTTTATATAAATCTAAATTTCTAAATTCTATTTACTAAGTTATAAATGGATACAGCTGGCATTAAACCTCAAAACTACATTAGAAACTTCTCCAGTATTGTCTTGTATTGCTTTTTATTTTTTCAATCATTATACTTTTTCTTAAAATCTACTGGATGCAGAGCCCTGAAATTTTGGTTGAGGATAGAAGTGGATATGTTAAACAAATGGGACTATAATTATACGTTTTGGGCTGAAATAGATTTATTATACTTTTTCTTTCTCGATGCCATACAATTTCCCACTATGAGTGTTTTTTTAATTATAAATATATAAATTGGCATAGGCTATTGATTCTAGTTCGAGTCATGTAAAAGGCATTGATTGAAATCTCGAAAATTTTGTTAGCGCCGTATACAGTTCCTGAGAAGAAGGCGCATAAGCCTCGAAAAATGCTGCTTTGAGAAGAATGCAGATAAAACCCTTGAAATCTTCCAGCTTTCCGCACGACGTAAGCACGAAAAAGGATGAAAAAAGCACTTCTGAAGTCGCGAATACCTAGGCGTACCATATTTCCTGAAGCTAAAAAAATGTTCTGTTAGAAGGGCGGAAAATGTAAAAATCCAGTTTTTTTTTTTTTTGTTAGAACAGCCTCACCGCGCCTTAAGTTAGTCTTTGCACCTTGCAAAACTTACCACCGCATTCTTCAGACTCGAAGAAGAAATGCTTCCTGCATCAATTATCACACAAATAAACTTCTCATTTTATACTCGAACACTTTAGCGGGAAAACATTTCAGAACGAACCCAAAAGAGCAATCGGTTTGCATGCATGTAGAATTTCCATACAAGCCGAGGCTGAGGGAAGAAACAAGTGGGATATAGAGAAACAAACATACAAAAAACACAACGAAAAGGGAAGCAAGGGGGAAAAATTCACCGCTGGCGTAGCCGGCGACGCGAGAAGAACGGGGTGAGCGCAGACAGCAGTCGCGAGGGCGACTCCGGCGTCAAAAAATGTGTTAGCCGCGAGCCTTGTTATCAACGCATCCTCCTATATAGAGACGGGGTGAATAGCTTCCTTTGTTGGCGGTCCAAGCATGTCCAAAATACAAGAAAAAGAGCCCGAGCAGAATCCCGATGAGAGAAACAAAAAAAAAAATACGGCGAAAGGCGAAGAGAGGCTGAAAGGGAGGCAGAGGGAAGGCGGAAAGGAGGAAGGTGCTACAAGGGTTCCCAAAATAAACGGAGCCGAAGGCTGCGGCTGGCGGCGCGCAGGGCACGGCGGCGGCGAACGGTGGGGGGAACTCGAAACCGCATCCGTCGTTCATTCTAACACGCCCGGCGTCTGCACGGGCCGCGCGCGATAACGGAAGTAGGCGATCAAAGAATGGGATGGAGAAAGAGAAGAAGAAAAAATAAAGCAACGTTCGTTTTGCAACGCTCTGGCATGTGTGGTCGTAATTAAGTACACACGAACTCCGCCATGCACATGTGGCTGACGGCACTAGCACACGGCGGGTGAGCTGTTTTGCAAGCTGCGTTCAGGTTTCTTCCTATCTTTTGCTGAGCTCAGATGAACCGTGCTTCGCAGCGCAGATTGCAGTGTTCATGAAGAAAAAAAAAACAGATCAAAAGAACACTGCACTCTGAAATTTCTCTGGTTCTAAGTAGTCCCGTTATTCAAATGCTGGCCACGTCCATCCTGTTTTCCATTTTACTGCATTTATGCCAGCACTATTTCCAGGCTTATTACGTGTAATCATCAGCCACTAGCTCACAGCACGGCCGATTAACGTTTTCCTGGCGCCATCGACTCAGAGGAGTCTCCCTTTTTGCGTTCTATGGCTGCTCGTTGCAACTACGAGAGTAAGGCGTTTTTCTTCATCATGACGACGCTCTTTGATCAAACCGAATAATGCCTCTGGGAACACAGCGTGTTTGGTTTGATGACTTTACTCCCACTTTCTTACGTTTGGGCTTGTATAAAGTATAATGGTGTTAAATTACGCCATGTATACTGTGAATGTAGCCGGAGATATGAATCCGTCGCAGAAGGAACCGATCACATCTGTGATTTGAATACAATCGAGGGCAATGTCACCAAGGAAAGGTGATAATAAAAGGACGCGGGCAATTATATCCAAACTGGTTGAGCCTAGAGTGAAAATTGTGTTGATTCAGGGAATCACTGCCATTCCAGTTATGCTAGCAATCATATGGAATGAGAGTAGTGAGATCGTAGCGGAGTGTATGTGGACTGAACTTCGTCTGTTCCTCAGTGAATGATACCGAAACCTGTTTGCAAAGATTCAGGCTACATTTACCTAAGATTCACCTCTCTACAACCGTAAGATATGTCAGCAGCATTGCACACGAAAGTCACAAGCAAGAGTAGAGTCAGATCCTTATAGCCCTGTTTACATGAATCCGATAGCGGCGAGTCGAGTCAGGGGGTCCGGCTGAGCAAGGTAACCCCAACTCGACGACTGCGTGTTTACATGAACTCGACTTTAGCGAGCCAAGACCGGCGCAACTGAAGCGACGCCAAGCGTCGAGCAACGCAAGGCGAGCGAGCAATGGCAGCCTCCATGATCGCGGAACGCTCAGGTATCCATAGCTAAGGCTGTCTTGGAGGCGCAAAGGCGCAAGCGAAAAACAGCTTCTATTTATCCTCTTCCCTCTCTCTAACCCGACTCTTCGACTCGACAGCGTTTACAAGTACTTCGCCTGCGGGGTCGAGATAAGTCAACCTACCCCTTGCGGCGGAGTTGACTGGACCCGACCCCTCGACTGCAGACTCAACTTGGCGTCGTTTAAATGAACCCAGTAACCGGTTTTCTACCCGGCAACTCAACTCAACCCAACCCTGTCGGATTCATGTAAACGCAGCTTATGTGAAACGGTTCGAAGCGCAAATTTTTACTGAGCAGTTGGACCATTCGCGAATGACCAAACTGATCAGAACAGACTTGAATACCAAGAAAGAGAATTTGTTGCTCGTTAAGTCTCTCGTATTTAATAACTTTCATGTCGAGATGTTTTGACGAATCTCGAGTGATCCGGTATGCAAGATGTTGGCGTACTAAGAAGCTCATAGTTCTTGTGAGTGAAATGTCGACCTTGAGGCGTGCAACGATTCTTTTCGAGATATTTTCGTCCGCCTCTCTTCTTTTTGGTACCTCATCTGAAGACTTACAATGTACACTAACTGCTAGCCCTGACGTCAGAGCTGGTAAGTGACCAATGATAGTGAAACGAAAGAGTTAATCAGGAAAGAAAAGTTACAAAACATGGCTCCAGCTTAGACTTAAATTAGACTTCCCGTTTATGGCCTAAATGTCGGTGCTAGGTAAAGTTGTTTACAGAAACGGCCTCAAATGTGCTGTTAGCCTTTACTTCTGCTGCACGCATCATGCAGCGTGGTATGGAAAAGATAATTTTTAAGGCAATTTGCTGATTCAGAGGGCATTATAAATTGCATCGGTTAGACACGTAGTTCTCTGATAATGTAAAAGCCGTGTATCAAAAGAGGCGAAAATGTGCCTTCTGTGGAAAGTTCTCACACTTGTTATGAATTTTTCTCTGGTGTTCTTCAGAAGAAATGACAAGAAAAGAAACTGTAGCATTCTTCCCGCTATTCAACTCACAGTTCACTGCACATCATGTAAAAAGAGAAAGGGAGAAAATAACAACGAACAGCAAAAGGGAATTTATATATGCATATACGCATATATGTGTATGTGTGAACATAGGTACACAAGGACGCCTATTTCGCAGTGACACGCGCAGGCGAGGCTTGTAAAAGAAAAAAATGTGACCTTCCCTACAGATAGGTATTTCAAATTTTAACGAGTGGCTGCAGCTTTTAATGACCTAAACTGAGGTATCCGCCGGATGTGTCGGTTTGCAATGACCGGAACGTCGATGTTGCAAACGGTCGATGATACTACTACGCTGCACGTAGAGGTAGTCAAATTTACTTCTTTATGAACACATGTACGGATACTTGTGTAAGGTTCACGTTCGCTTTTCAGAGACTGTAATCTGAGAACAAAACAGCCACTGTGTTTTACGCAGCACGAAAAATGTGAGAAACCACGCTATCAGCTTACATGAACAATCCCGTTTCTGTGAACCAAAATCACAGCTTCAAGCTCACAGCACAATTGGATGCCGACTACGGTAACTGAAAGCGCAGCTTGAGCTGCATAAACTGAAAAGGCGCAAAATTGCCCTGAGATAAAATTCCAAGTGAAAATTCACAACGAACTCGCACAAGTTTATTTCTTCCCCTATCATATCAGTGTTTATAAAGATAGCCTCGTTATAGCTAAGCTAGACCTTGTATTCAATATCTTTATACCCACAATAAAACCGGTTTTCAAGAAGTGGTACGACTAGCTGAACGGACAAAAGCTCATAATATATGCACGACATTGTCTGTCAAAAAAAGCCGTGTGACCTAACGTGTAATTCTTATAACGTGCTATTAGTTAAGCAGCTAATGTTGTCATAGAGGTTAGGGAGTCAACGCTGCATTACTCTGGATCGATCAGCATCCCGTTGAACCTCGATTCACAAATACTCGAGCACAAAAGCCTCCAGGACGCGCGAGCGAGGCGCGTAAAGGCGACATCTGGCGAGGCTCGCATGGCTTCACGACCTTACAACACAGCAGGCGCGTTCCATTTCCGGCTCCGCACAGTGTGGCCGCGAGCCGCCTGCAGGTAGCGCAGCTACGCGCCTCTGGCGGCGTTTGAGCGTCCTGTACACTGCGCACGACATTAAGTGCGCCAAGTGCAAGAAGTGCGCGTCTCAGAAGGGTAAGTAAGCACTTTGACGCCAGTTTAGTGCTGCGAGCGTGCGCTAATATGTTTACTTTTGAGACGATAGGAATGGAAGAAGTCGCCACTGGACTACATATTTGGGCACAACTCTGCACAATCATCATAATGCCATAAAATAAGCACAACAGCCGAGCTAAGCGAAATGCGTTTGCCCTCATACCGCTTGGTTTCGCAGGATGTACGACATTCTCTATAGCCTTATAAAAGGCGCCGTTACCTGACCACGCAGTCTTGGTACCGCAGCGCCTAGTAGGTGTGCAGTCAAGATATTATATGAAAGGCTGTACTGGTGCTAAACCGGAGAAGAAACGAGCGAAAGAAAAGCACTATCGGCAATGAAACGGCTGCTGTCATAAAAGTGTAAGTATACTACAAAAAATAGACATGAATTCTTTACGGAAACATGTCCAGCGTTTCAGACCTGAATGATGCGGGAACGTACGGGTTCCGAAACTTCGGAGTCAAAAAGAGAGCTGTGAACTCGCACGCTATTCTCTCGTGCGGATTAGAGTAGATAATAACGCCAAATAGTAATGTGGTAAAGAATGTGCCATGACATTTTTTGCCATTATTAGCACTTAATTAAGAAATGCTATCGTCTAAATGCGACACCATGATCAGGTGGAAGTGCCAGCTGGCTCATTGTGCGCAGCGCGCTCCCAAAATACAGAGAAGACGAAAAGGCAACGATAGTGATAAGCACAAGGATGAAAGTCACACCCCACTTAAACTATAAGAGATCAATCCATCGCAAAGGGCAGCTGAACGGCGCTCTTGCTGTCATGGAACGCCCACATTGACAACATCTGTTCATCTGCGTTCAGAAAACTATGTTTCCTGAGACATAAACTTCGGAATTCCCCTCCCAACGTAAAGCTTCTTAGTTATCTATCTTTGATCAGGCCAAAACTCGAATACGCGTGCGTAGTCTGGGATCCGCATACAGCAACATATAGAAGATTGAAAAAATACAAAGGAAGGCAGTTAGGTTTGTGTTCTCCAAATTTTCCAAATCTGATTCACCTTCCGAAATAATGCAGTCTCATGGTATCCCCCCCGCGTTGAGTGTCGTCGAAAAGGTACCCGTTTAGATTTTCTTTCCCTCTTGCTCAAACGTAAGTTGGGACTTGAAACGTCATTATATCTTTTCCCTCAGCCCGCAAGAAGCACCCGCCACAATCGCACCAGCCTATTAGCACCATACTTCGCACGCACAAATGTGTTCAAATTTTCTTTTTTTTCCGCGCACAATAGCGGACTGGAACTCGATCTCTGCCCCTCACGGACCAACATTGACATATTTGACATGAGCCATGCTTTGTAACTGTATGCACGTTTTTTTTTCTTTTTTTGTAAACTGCAAGTTGCCATGTGATTTTTCTGTTTCACTCATTCTGTACAGTGCCCGTCCTGCTTGGACCTAACCATGGTCTGCAGTATGTACATAAATAAAATAAAATGAAATAAATAAATAAAATAAAGCAATTTTTTCACGTTGTACATTTAAGTAGCATCGCCTAACGACAAGTAAAGAACATACTCATGCAGCATACACCTGTGGCCACAGAACTGACCCTCGGTGCACACATGCCTCAGATGCACCTCGATGAAAATTATTATACACTGGGGACTTCTGAAACTGAACTGACGGCTACTGAGCCGTAGTTCCGGAGTTCGAACCCGACCGCGGCGGCCTCGTTTCGATGGAGGCGAAACGAAAAAGGCGCCCGTCTCTTGTGCGATGTCAGTTTGTGTGATGTCAGTGCACGTTAAAGATCCCTAGGTGGTCGGATTTATTCCGCAGCCCTGCACTAAGGCACCTCCTTCTTCCTTTCTCCTTTCACTCCCTCCTTCATCCCTTCCCTTACGGCGCGGCTCAGGTGTCCACCAAGATGTGAGACAATTACTGCGCCATTTCTTTTCCTCAAAGAACCAATTTCCAATTAAAAAAACAAACAATATTTTACGTTCAAGCACAGTGACCGACAACATCTTGAAGAGCGTGACGATAGCTGATATCTTTTGGCACTGTGGGTTAAGACAATGGTATATGCGAGCTGGAATATGCTTGTGCCTCTGGTATCTGGTGGAAGGCTGGGGCGGAGTTAAAACTACTTTTGTGACTCACCCCTTCGGACATTTTGATCAAGGCTCGAAGCAGTAGTCAAGCCTCTACGGATATAGAGCGGTGTACTGCCTTTATTACATTTCTGTTTCCCTCTTTATAATAATGCTCATTTCAAAGGCGCTGTAGGTAAAAAAGAAACAAATAAAAATAAACAAAACACTTCCTGGTGTTTTAATATCATGCACTGCTTGATGCTATCATCGGATCTAAATTTACTGTATCATTATTTCACGGTTGTGTCTCATGTCATTTGTGAATTATTTCCTGCTCACGAGATAAGCTAACACTAACAAATCCCATAGGCAAAACGCAACGTGGGCATATATGGGCATTATGAACGTTTTAAGGGCTCATGCTCAACATTCTTGGACAAAAGTTTTGAATATTGGAAAATGGTAAGATAGTGTTATGGGGATGTTGAAGGCAATGATCCGTTCTTCCGATGCGTAGCAAAATCTTTCTTTTAAACTTTTTCCATCGCTCACATCGAGCAGTTAAGACTGACGTAGAAAACCAACGGGGAACGCTATTGACGATAGCAAAATCGTTAATAGCAAAACAAATGCAAGCCTGTGGACGGGAGATCTGCGGATATATTGACTGTTATGGTGAAATCTTACAATGTATGAAAAAATTGCGTTCATAAACTATTTCCCGTTCAAAAATGCTTTTGTCCAGAATTATTGGGGTATGACAGGGACGCCGACTACGCAATGGTACCTGATGGCCAAAGCACCTCGTAGACTTAAAAAAACTATTGGTTTATAATATACTGGGAAAGTGAATCCAGTTCATGCACACAAAGAACACAGCAAAGGCGTTCCTAAAAGATTGTTACGGCGAGAAAAGCATAGAATTCAGCACACATAGGCAGCACAACACACACTAAAGTGTATTCCTGATATCTGTAGAATTTTAAAGGAAATAAAACTGAAGCATATAGTACGATACAAAGGGCATCACAGAGCAGTAAAAAAAAAAAGGAACCCGATGCTCATTTGTCATCTTCACAACTGGCCGTCTGCAGAGTACAATGTGAAGGAATGCCAACAAATGCAACCGGGTTCACTCACGCCATACTTGTCTCAAAAGGCTCTCGAGATGTAATAGAAGGTGAGCATCACAAAGAGGCAAACATGTAACACCTAACTTACGGTGAAAATGCAAAGAGCGAACACCCAGCAGTGCTTCTTTGACTGCTGGATGTTCCTTTTCTGCACCCTCACGATGCGGCCACGCTAGCAAGAAGTCACAAACAGGCTTCAGTAGGAGACAATAAATGCAACAAAAAAGTTGTTCTGCGCAATGCTTGCAATGAAAACACAGGCGGAGAAGATGCTTTTGAATCAAAAAGAAAAGAACGCAGGAAACACGGCGTCACTTCTTAACAAAAAGCACTCGACCGCGGCGACGAGAACACAAATGTGCATCGCCAATTTTAGTGCTTGCACTTGAGAAAAGTGAAAATAAGTTTCATGCATTACGAAAAGTAACCAATTTCACATTGAGAGGTTACAATAAATGTTGGTTGGTTGGGTTATGGGATTTAACGTCCCAAAGCTACTCAGGCTATGGGTACGGCGTAGTGGTGGGCGATGGATAATTTCAACCACCTGGGTTTTTTTAAGGTGCACTGACATCGCACAGTATACGGGCCTCCGGCATTTCGCCTCCATCGAAATGCAACCGCCGCGGCGGGGATCTAACCCGCGTCTTTCGGGTCTGGATCCAAGCACCATAACAACTGTGGCAGCGCGGCGGCTAAAATAAATGTAGATTAAGGTCAATGTTGCAGTATCAGCGATCTAGTTTCGGAACTGCGTCAAGAGCTTTCGGAAGTCAGAGACCTGGGCATCCCGCTACCACACTGAACCTTCCTTTAACTTTTGCTGCTTTTATACAAGCTTCCTCTTTTGTGCCCAAATTTTATGGTTTATGGGGGATTAACGTCACTAAGCGACTCAGGCTATGAGGGACGCCGTAGTGAAGGGCTCCGGAAATTTCGACCACCTGGGGTTCTTTAACGTGCACTGACATCGCACAGTACACGGGCCTCTAGAATTTCGCCTCCATCGAAATTCGACCGCCGCGGCCAGGATCGAACCCGCGTCTTTCGGGTCAGCAGCCGAGCGCCATAACCACTGAGCCACCGCGGCGGCACCCTCCCAAATTTTAGTAGAGGCAGCGACAAAACGTTATGAATGACCGTATGCTATCGCACTCTCTCTACTTTTTCTTCAGGCTCACAGCCTTTAAAAAAACGAGGACATATCATGCCGTAAAAAGCCGCCTAAAGAAGAAGCTTCAATGGCGCAGCGGCGATTAGAGCGCTCTTGATTATTTTTCACGATGAATTCCAGATCTTTTCTTGTTTACAATACACCCAACTCGCATCGAACAAGATAAATGAACGAAGGTTTCGTTCGCTCTGGCACGGCATTTGATGTTGCTTCCCCCTGCAATCCATCTCAAGCGGCTTTAGTAATTGAGTGAGCTCGTTCTGGTTACCAATGCAACCACTTCTTCAGGTGCACAGGAAAATATTTACCGCGACAATGTGCGCACGGGAATTCCGCGACAATGGCCTGCAAATCATGCACGACAAAAGAAAAGAAGTTATCGCAAAAAAGCTTCAGCATAACTTTCCATTAGATTCCGAAGTCTCAGGGATTACACAAGGTAACTGCGGCTATGCTGGAAGAAGCTTGCTGGTTTGCTCATAGATTCTTTGTGTCACGTACGGCTACTCCACGTTTTACAGGGCCTTGGCACGACGCAAGGTTAATTGTTTCGTACCATGGAGCGTATGTGCGCAATTCTAGCTAAACAATGCGGCTCGAAACTTGTGACTGCCAACATTACTGCACACTCTTCGCTTTTAGCATGCACGTTTTGCTAATCGAGGTCTTCTTAGATTTTTTTAATTAATAGAGCTCTCATTTTGGCGATGAAGGTTCAGCAACATTTGTTGCCTGGAACAGGTATGGCTTGACGATTAACTATGCACTTCTGCACGTGCGGACGAGTATGTTATATTTTTTTATATCGGTTTCAACTAACAGGGATATCTTACAAATGAGCATTTTTGTTTAAAAGTGCAAATGCTCAAACTGTTTATCTCTCGTCTTGACAATGAAAGTCAATCGGGGTTTAAGAACACATCAGGAATAAATATTGCGTGCTTCAATGCAGTAGAATACGATCTAGACGCCACAAACACCACAGGAGTTGTATTTTCTAGAGCTGCTGTCATGACGCGTACATAGGCGATAAGTCGAGTTGCACCTATGAGAAGAGCTTAGATGTAACCGGCTTCATTAGCATCTGTGAGGCAGCATGACTGTAGTGTACCGTAGCACAGGCTGATATAACGTATGTTTTAAGCAAAGCTTAAAGCTGACAGCAGCTTTGCAATTATAACGTAGCGAAGCCGCACGTGAAAATGTCATACCGTGGAGATGGAATGAATAACCAGAAATCTCAATTTAGCTGCCGCCGCCACGTAGACGAACTTTCGAGCATCTGTTCGCACTTTGCAGCATCAAGGCTGTCAGGAAAAGAAAAGAGCGAAATGCAGAAGACGACGAGTTAATTCGCAGCTGCTTAGCATTTTCAAGAACCACTTTAATATCACCTCATATGCGCAATGTATGTGCCTGCGAGGTGCATGTACATATCAGTCTCGGCAATAAACATGTGGTTGGAATTTCCCTCGTGACAATGAGCGCTCCTGTTCTTCATGACGCAGACGACTGCCCCTTCCATCTCACGCGTTTAGCGACGCGACGACGGTTCACGTAGGCCGCCGAGTAACCAAATGAAAGCTCATAACTGACATTCCACAGCTTAATACTGTGCCGTCCGAGGATGGAAGACAACAGCAAGGAAAATTATCTACCTAAAACCCCGCCACAGCATGTATCTGAAGTCTCCTACTTTTACAGCGATAACTAAGACCCTTCACGGAGGCTAATAACTCATTTCGACGTTCGTTACGGCCTCGTAAGCGTTTGGTGTTGTTTATCGGGAAGATGTCACCCTCTGTTTTCTCATTATAACACCCGCGGCAGTGCCAAACACGAGTTAAGAGATATTTTGCTGCTCGCGTTCGACGAAATGCATTAGGCAAGGATGACGTTGGCTAAAAAGAAATGAAGAAGTAAATGGCAGTTTGAGTGTCAAGCGCGAATGCGCTTACGAAAACGCGCTTTACACGTTTGTGATTTATGGTGCTCTCTGGCATTTTCAATTTTTCCAGCTTCGAGCGTTCCCTAACTACACGTTCAAAAGCTGCAGAACAGTGCTTCAACGAAGGAAGATACATGGCAAGCACTGATGCTCAGACAGCGATATAACGGCTGAAGGCCAACGGCCGTGGAATGCAGCACTATATGTGAGCCTCACGCTGTCCATCAAAACGAACGGTTCGATACACACTCGAAGCACAGGCTCAACTGTGTATGGTATTTCGTGTGCCTCAAAACAACCTTCGAGAAAAACTACACCGTCTCAGGGGCCCTTATTTTTGCCGGTCGGATTATGCCTTGGGAAAGCACCACCAGCAACGACCCCGTGCGCTTCGTTTGCTGCGTAGATCTTGGAGGCGGCAGTCTTTTTTCCGGTACTATTGACAACAGTGTATAAGCAGAGGTCGGTGCGTGATAATGGTGTCATGACTTTCATCGGAGAACTTGTTCTTTATCCAGTGCACCTCTGCATGCGCTTCGTGAAAGCACGTGGGTCGCACTGTGCGGGTCAGCCACGTCAGCGGGGGGAAATTTATTTTAAGATTTCTATGTACATACAAAGAAACCACATTTAATCAACGTCGTCAAGCGCACATAATAAAATAAATAGAAGAGCCAAAATAATACAAACACACTTTGTTAAATGGCACGCTAGGAAGCGCCGAGCAGCGGAGTCAAGGATACACCCGGACGAGTA